>JAVJIF010010884.1:0-99482 GCA_038442645.1 Agave tequilana | reverse complement strand
AATTATGCACAACACAAGCAAATATGGTATGATATGAAGTATGATGCTTTGCACAAAGTAAATGAGAGAGAGTTAGAGAGACAATGGGAGCAATCGCAAACAACGAGATTTGTTTCGAGGTTCGAGCACCTTGCTCTACATCCCCGCCTACACCACCGTGTAGGATTTCCCATCCACTATAGGAGTACCAAACTCCTCTCTCAACCTTACAAAGCCACCGAGGCTATACAACACAATCCACCTCTACCGAAGAGGGATACGGCCCGTAGCCAACTACAACAAACACCTCTACCTAAGAGGCTCACAACCAATCACCCGATCACCTCTACCGAAGAGGGATACAACAAGAATAAGGGTGTACAACTTAGAGGTTTACAACAACAACCTCAAACACCTCTTTTCTCTTTTTCCACAAAAACAAGATCCTAATAGTTTAGGATAGAAGATATGGCTCAAGTGTGGAAATTAAGTGTTTTTGGAAACAGCAACAAAGAAAAACTACTTGGGAAATCTCTTGTATATGATAGAAATAAAAGATCAAATCAAAATCCCAAAACTTAGTTCTCTTTGATTTTCCAAAAAAAAACCAAAACAATAAATTAGAAGTTTAAAGCCCAAAAACTACTTTTTAAAAACTTTTAAACACTTCAGAAAACTGGAATTTTCCTCTTAAAAATCTTGGCCAATCCCCAAAGAGATGGAGTTTATATAGGCCCAAACAAAACTAGCCGTTAGGCTGAGTTGGCAGCTCTGACAGGCGTCGGTCGACGGGCCGGTCGACGCCAACGGTCAGAAAAGTGACCGTTGGGCACTAGCGGTCGACCGGCCCGGTCGACCGAAACATCCTGAGAGTTGAACTCTCACTCGGTCGACCGGTCCGGTCGACCGACTACAAGTGTAGCCAGCGTGCACGTCTGTGCACATCGGTCGACCGGCCACTTGGTGCGGTCGACCGGTCCGGTCGACCGAACTGGCCTGGCAGGCACAGTGCAGAACTGCACAGATACGGGATTGAAAATAGGTCTTTTCACTCAATAAAAATCCCATAAATCACAGTAAATCCACTAAATAGTTTTAATCACAATAAAAAATGTTTTTCTAAAAATATGGTTTTTCTAAAACTTGTTTTTCCATAACTTCACAAAATACAAAACAAGATATTTTGAACTTATTAAAGCATAGTGTGTAGGGATATGATCCACTACACAATCATAATGAAATATCTATGTTTTTGATATCTAGCATATAACAAGGTTTTGGTTTAAAGGATATGCATGATAGAAATACCAAAAACCAACCTTGTATTTTTATCATAACAAAACTTGTATTTTATCATACTAGATTTTTCCAAAACATGAATAGGAAGTCAAAATAAGTTTGTCTATAAGTTAAGCATGTATGTATAAATAGAAAACATCTACTATACATATAAATCTTGAAAACTTGTTTTGATCAAACTATTCATGAAAACCAAATATCAAAACATAAAACGTGTGTGTTTGTGCATTGAGCATATCAACTAAACTAAGCTTTCAAATGGATCTAAAACTCTATCTAAGCTAGGATACCTAAGTCTTCTTGACGATCTTCATCTTCAAGTAGACTTGCTCCAAAACTCCGTGATTCTCCAAGTGCAAAGGTATGATCTTTAAGCTTTGGCACCGGAATCACCATGAATAGTTCTAATCATCTTGTTGAAGCTAATCACCAACTAACCTGTTAATGATCTGAAACTTAGAAACACAAGAATATTAGTAAACATAACTACATGAGTGTTGATCATCATCAAAACTAGAGTGGAAGGCCATTGGGCCAACAATCTCCCCCTTTTTGATGATGACAAAACTCATGGAGTTATATATGCATGGATTAAAGATAAGCTTCAAGGAAGCTCCCCCTTAACTCATGCATAGGGATAAACAATAAATATATGCAATGAATGTTAAACATGAAACATGCGTATGCATAAACAATGAATGGTTCTAGATATCAAATGGAATATTCAAAACAAAATAACCTCTAGATACCAATTACAAAGCAAACTCTATAAAACGATTAAACTTAATATTCTTGAAATTAAAACATAAATATGCATAAACATAAGCAGCATATAAAACTCATAAATCTTTCTCCCCCTTTTTGTCAATCATCAACAAAGGGGTAAACAAAACATAAAATAAAACGAGGGGTAAAATCTTTCTTCCCTTGTCAAACAAAACAATAAAAGACAATGTTCTCCCCCTTTGTCTAAAACAAAAAACAAAATCAATAAGGGGTGACTACAACATGATATCAATTAAAAATATGTCAATGAAGCATCTTGATACCAAAAACAAGAATCAATATATGTTATATGCTATATACATTCATGAAGAGGAAGACGCTAAGTTAGCTTCCTACACATATGCATTACATGAAGAAGGGATGACAAGCCCCAATTCACATAACACATATTATGTAATGCATAAGAGAGATGTGAAGCTCCTCCTACACACGTATATCATATAAAGAAGAGTTGTAAGCTCCTCAATTTATAATATACTCAACATGAATCTATATGTAGAGAGATGTTAAGCTCTCCTGGCATATGGAATACAAATCAAAACTTTGAATATTTTCTTTAAACAAAATTTTGAAAATACCAATTGTAATTAAACTAACAAATTACCAATTGTAAAACAACATAACAAATTTTGAATATCTAAACACAAATTTTGATACCAATTGTAAGAATATATTCATTTTGAAATGTTGATATCATATGTTCAAAATAACAACTTTTAATCATAAAGAGTGGGAGTACAAATACCAATTGAAATACAAAATCAAATTTTCTCCCCCTTTATGAAAAACAAACTAAAGACATGCATAGTCTTGATAACAATTTAAAAGTAACAATTTAAACAAAATTGAAACTCAAGCACTAGCATAAACACAAAATAATATGTATGAAAGATAGATACCAATAGAAATTGATATACTAGGAATTTAAAGCATACATACATACAAACATATATGAGTATACAAGAAGATCAAAATGATACCAATTGAAAGAGTTCAATGATACCAATTGACATAACAATAAGTTCAAGTGTATACATCATATTATCTACCACCCAATCATAATTCAAGTTTAAAGATTTTCAATTTAGGGCATACATGAACATGATCTCCCATCCTACCGCCTTAGATGGTGGGGTTTTCAAAGATAGATTTGAAAATGTAGTTTTGTTTGAAAATCACTACCAAAATGAAGAACACCGCAACTAGTTAAATGGAAAACTTGTTAACTAGCACGAAATCCTTCAAGCAAGGAATAAACAAAATGAAATTCACATGATAATCATCACTCTAACCAATAAAGCATAACTCATGAGAAACAAAACATGAGCAATAGATATGAGTGTACAAATAATATGTGAAGATCATAATCATGAAAAATATTTTCATTAAGCTCAATTAATCCTTAAAACACGAAATCATCAAAACTATAATCTTCAAGGCATATGTATGTCTAATACAAACTAATGTATACATACATATCCAAAATATAAAGAGTCCACTAAATGTATATTCATGAAGGCACGTGGCTCAAAAAGGATACTCATGTATAGTCAATAGTTGGATAAGATGGACATATACATGAAGTTAAATATTGACACAATAAACATGACAATCATGAAAACATGAAAAGCATGAAAAGTATGAAAATTTAGCTTTTCATTAAAACAATTTGATACCAATTCTTTTCAAGGTATATGGTATGATTTGTCAACACAAGAAGTATACATACATATCCCTTAAACACACTTTGAGTCCATAATAGATATTTGCATTGAAAGGCAAATGACTCAAGGGGTGTACATGTATATCTTCAAGTTTGGCAAAATACACATATACATGAAATGAAAACTCATAATCATAAAAACAAATATCAAAAATGGAATACAAGTTTAAAATGTATGAATCATCAAAACTAGACTATACTAGCACATCTAAGGAACAAACAAGCATTCAATCCCAAACATATAGAGATTTGTTTGTAGCCACTCTATGTACAAGTATATAACTAGTCTTAATGAAAACAAAACATCTAAACATATATTCAAAACATGAAGCATCAAAACAAATATAAAAGTCATCATGATAAAACTAAAATATGATTACTATGTAAATTCACATGTATTAGATTCATGATGTACATTATAGCTTAAACAAAAGTGAGAACACTAAATATGGGTTCATATAAGCATATGTGTCTCAAATACTATACATGTATGTCAAGGATCTAATAAACATGGAATGAACATACTAATCCATAGACATCAAAAACATGCTATAAACATTAAAACATGGAAAGCATGTAAACAATAAATGGGAGTAAAGGATTGTTACCAAACCGAAGAAGCAACTCTCCTTGTCTCCAAAACATGGTGGTCATCTCCACCAAATCTTCCCTTGAAAGTGATGCATCCAATTGATTCCTTTAAGTCCGGAACGCATCCACTCCAAGGTGCTATCACTCTCAACGTCATGTGAGAGCCCACACCTACATTAAAACAAAGGAGGGGTGGTCTTTGGTACCCATCTTTTATTGGGTCCATGGGGGTTGGTACCTCTCTAACCCAAACAAACTTCTTGGCTAAATTTTCAACATGTAAACGATCATAGCAAAATTTATCAAGATGGCCTTTTCGGCCACAAATGTGTACATGTGTACACATGAGCATACTTGTGTTGATGGTGTCCGTGTGAAGCATGTGTATGCCGTGATGGGTGTGCATGCATAAAAGATGGAACTTGTTTCTTTCGACCAAAGGTTTCCAACGTGAGTGGTTCATGGCACATTGGCTCATAGTGGAGCCCAAACAATCTACTCTCTTCTTAAGCATACAAATATCATCATTAATCTTAGAAGAAGAGGTACATGCATTAGGTAGTCTAGATGATGAGGCTACACTAGCATGGCAAACATGAGCATCAATTTTTATGCAAAACCTCATTTTTCTTCAAACAAGCATTTAATTCATTTGAAATGAAATAATTTATTTTTTAAATCAACATTCTTGTATAACAAAATCTACTTTTGAAGACAAACTTTCATTTTCTTCAAAAGATTTTCACAATCATTTTTAGATTTTAAAACTTTATTTTCCTTAAGTGCAAGTTCTAATGAGATCTCAATGAATCTCTTTCATTATAGACCTCAACCTTCTCTTGCAAACACAATCAAGTCTAGAATGCAAACACTTATTTTCTTTTCAATTTCTAGATTCTTTTTCAAAATCTTATATTTTCAATTAGTTTTTCACAAACAATAGATAGTTCTTCATTCAAAGCATGGGGATCAACAATATCATCACATGAAGAACTAGCATCATAATCACTATCTAGGTGGGATTCCGAATGTACCTCAAGGGAGTCATTCCCTTGGACCATGAAGCATGTGGATCGGATTCTCTACTAGATTCCTCTTCTAGAATTTGAACTTGAAGCTCCGAGGTGGTGGTGGTTGTTGTCAACTTGTTCCACACTGCAAAAGCGGAATCAAGATTAGAAACACGTAAAAGATATTCTTTTGGTAAAGTGCTTCTAATGGCCTCTAGGGCTTGTGCATTGGCCCCTATATGATTACCATCTCCAAGATAACATCTCTGGTGGCGGCAAGGAAGACATGCAAACCTAGGGTCTTTAGGTACATGGACATCCTATACTTCCAAACATCAATGTTGGAAGGGTCAAAGCTAGGAGGGGTCATGAAGTCCATGGTAAACTATGAATGTGCAATCAAACAAATGCAAATGAGATTAGCAAGCAAATGGATCACTCCTAGGATGTTAAGCCTAAGTATCAGGAGCACTAGCTCTGATACCAATTGAAAAACACCTAGAGGGGGGGTGAATAGGTGTAAGTGCTAATCTAAGAAACTAAATGCAAACTATGTGCGCTAAATGCGGAAGCTAATGCAAATCTTGCAACACACTTAATACAATCCACCAAGTGTAGCCGAATTCCCCTTGCGAGGCTCTGGACTAACTCCTCTTGATTCCCCTAGATATGGGTTGAGGCGCTATGTGAAGCTCTTGTTGGATGAGTATAAGTGATGCACACACACAAGCAATATATGATATGGCAATATGAATTATGCACAACACAAGCAAATATGGTATGATATGAAGTATGATGCTTTGCACAAAGTAAATGAGAGAGAGTTAGAGAGACAATGGGAGCAATCGCAAACAACGAGATTTGTTTCGAGGTTCGAGCACCTTGCTCTACATCCCCGCCTACACCACCGTGTAGGATTTCCCAATCCACTATAGGAGTACCAAACTCCTCTCTCAACCTTACAAAGCCACCGAGGCTATACAACCACAATCCACCTCTACCGAAGAGGGATACGGCCCGTAGCCAACTACAACAAACACCTCTACCTAAGAGGCTCACAAACCAATCACCCGATCACCTCTACCGAAGAGGGATACAACAAGAATAAGGGTGTACAACTTAGAGGTTTACAACAACAACCTCAAACACTCTCTTTTCTCTTTTCCACAAAAACAAGATCCTAATAGTTTAGGATAGAAGATATGGCTCAAGTGTGGAAACTAAGTGTTTTTGGAAACAAGCAACAAAGAAAAACTACTTGGGAAATCTCTTGTATATGATAGAAATAAAAGATCAAATCAAATCCCAAAACTTAGTTCTCTTTGATTTTCCAAAAAAAAAAACCAAAACAATAAAGATTAGAAGTTTAAAGCCCAAAAACTACTTTTTAAAACTCTTTTAAACACTTCAGAAAACTGGAATTTTCCTCTTAAAAATCTTGGCCAATCCCCAAAGAGATGGAGTTTATATAGGCCCAAACAAAACTAGCCGTTAGGCTGAGTTGGCAGCTCTGACAGGCGTCGGTCGACCGGCCGGTCGACCGCCAACGGTCAGAAAAGTGACCGTTGGGCACTAGCGGTCGACCGGCCCGGTCGACCGAAACATCCTGAGAGTTGAACTCTCAACTCGGTCGACCGGTCCGGTCGACCGACTACAATGTGTAGCCAGCGTGCACGTCTGTGCACATCGGTCGACCGGCCACTTGGTGCGGTCGACCGGTCCGGTCGACCGAACTGGCCTGGCAGGCACAGTGCAGAACTGCACAGATACGGGATTTGAAAATAGGTCTTTTCACTCAATAAAAATCCCATAAATTCACAGTAAATCCACTAAATAGTTTTAATCACAATAAAAACTGTTTTTCTAAAATATGTTTTTCTAAAACTTGTTTTTCCATAACTTCACAAAATACAAAAACAAGATATTTTGAACTTATTAAAGCATAGTGTGTAGGGATATGATCCACTACACAATCATAATGAAATATCTATGTTTTTGATATCTAGCATATAACAAGGTTTTGGTTTAAAGGATATGCATGATAGAAATACCAAAAACCAACTCTTGTATTTTTATCATAAACAAAACTTGTATTTTATCATACTAGATTTTTCCAAAACATGAATAGGATAGTCAAAATAAGTTTGTCTATAAGTTAAGCATGTATGTATAAATAGAAAACATCTACTATACATATAAATCTTGAAAACTTGTTTTGATCAAACTATTCATGAAAACCAAATATCAAAACATAAAACGTGTGTGTTTGTGCACTTGAGCATATCAACTAAACTAAGCTTTACAAATGGATCTAAAACTCTATCTAAGCTAGGATACCTAAGTCTTCTTGACGATCTTCATCTTCAAGTAGACTTGCTCCAAAACTCCGTGATTCTCCAAGTGTAAAGGTATGATCTTTAAGCTTTGGCACCGGAATCACCATGAATAGCTTCTAATCATCTTGTTGAAGCTAATCACCAACTAATATCCTGTTAATGATCTGAAACTTAGAAACACAAGAATATTAGTAAACATAACTACATGAGTGTTGATCATCATCAAAACTAGAGTGGAAGGCCATTGGGCCAACAATCTCCCCCTTTTTGATGATGACAAAACTCATGGAGTTATATATGCATGGATTAAAGATAAGCTTCAAGGAAGCTCCCCCTTAACTCATGCATAGGGATAAACAATAAATATATGCAATGAATGTTAAACATGAAACATGCGTATGCATAAACAATGAATGGTTCTAGATATCAAATGGAATATTCAAAACAAAATAACCTCTAGATACCAATTACAAAGCAAACTCTATAAAACGATTAAACTTAATATTCTTGAAATTAAAACATAATATATGCATAAACATAAGCATGCATATAAAACTTCATAAATCTTTCTCCCCCTTTTTGTCAATCATCAACAAAGGGGTAAACAAAACCATAAATAAAACGAGGGGTAAAAATCTTTCTTCCCCTTTATGTCAAACAAAACAATAAAAGACAATGTTCTCCCCCTTTTGTCTAAAACAAAAACAAAATCAATAAGGGGTGACTACAAACATGATATCAATTAAAAATATGTCAATGAAGCATCTTGATACCAATAAACAAGAATCAATATATGTTATATGCTATATACATTCATGAAGAGGAAGACGCTAAGTTAGCTTCCCTACACATATGCATTACATGAAGAAGGGATGACAAGCCCCAATTCACATAACACATATTATGTAATGCATAAGAGGAGATGTGAAGCTCCTCCTACACACGTATATCATATAAAGAAGAGTTGTCAAGCTCCTCAATTTATAATATACTCAACATGAATCTATATGTAAGAGAGATGTTAAGCTCTCCTTGCATATAGGGAATACAAATCAAAACTTTGAATATTTTCTTTAAACAAAATTTGAAAATACCAATTGTAATTAAACATAACAAATTACCAATTGTAAAACAACATAACAAATTTGAATATCTAAACACAAATTTTGATACCAATTGTAAGAATATATTTCATTTTGAAATGTTGATATCATATGTTCAAAATAACAACTTTTAATCATAAAGAGTGGGAGTACAAATACCAATTGAAATACAAAATCAAATTTTCTCCCCTTTATGAAAAACAAACTAAAGACATGCATAGTCTTGATAACAATTAAAAGTAATCAATTTAAACAAAATTGAAACTCAAGCACTAGCATAAACACAAACATATATATGTATGAAAGATAGATACCAATAGAAATTGATATACTTGGAATTTAAAGCATACATACATACAAAACATATATGAGTATACAAGAAGATCAAAATGATACCAATTGAAAGAGTTCAATGATACCAATTGACATAACAATAAGTTCAAGTGTATACATCATATTATCTACCACCCAATCATAATTCAAGTTTTAAAGATTTTCAATTTAGGGCATACATGAACATGATCTCCCATCCTACCGCCCTTAGATGGTTGGGGTTTTCAAAGATAGATTTGAAAATGTAGTTTTGTTTGAAAATCACTACCAAAATGAAGAACACCGCAACTAGTTAAATGGAAAACTTGTTAACTAGCACGAAATCCTTCAAGCAAGGAATAAAACAAAAATGAAATTCACATGATAATCATCACTCTAACCAATAAAGCATAACTCATGAGAAACAAACATGAGCAATAGATATGAGTGTACAAATAATATGTGAAGATCATAATCATGAAAAATATTTTCATTAAGCTCAATTAATCCTTAAAACACGAAATCATCAAAACTATCTAATCTCAAGGCATATGTATGTCTAATACAAACTAATGTATACATACATATCCAAAACATAAAGAGTCCACTAAATGTATATTCATGAAGGCACGTGGCTCAAAAAGGATACTCATGTATAGTCAATAGTTTGGATAAGATGGACATATACATGAAGTTAAATATTGACACAATAAACATGACAATCATGAAAACATGAAAAGCATGAAAAGTATGAAAATTTAGCTTTTCATTAAAACAATTGATACCAATTCTCTTTCAAGGTATATGTATGATTTGTCAACACAAGAAGTATACATACATATCCCTTAAACACACTTTGAGTCCATAATAGATATTTGCATGAAAGGCAAATGACTCAAGGGGTGTACATGTATATCTTCAAGTTTGGCAAAATACACATATACATGAAATGAAAACTCATAATCATAAAAACAAATATCAAAAATGGAATACAAGTTTAAAATGTATGAATCATCAAAACTAGACTATACTAGCACATCTAATGGGAACAAACAAGCATTCAATCCCAAACATATATAGATATGTTTGTAGCCCACTCTATGTACAAGTATATAACTAGTCTTAATGAAAACAAACATCTAAACATATATTCAAAACATGAAGCATCAAAACAAATATAAAAGTCATCATGATAAAACTAAAATATGATTACTATGTAAATTCACATGTATTAGATTCATGATGTACATTATAGCTTAAACAAAAGTGAGAACACTAAATATGGGTTCATATAAGCATATGTGTCTCAAATACTATACATGTATGTCAAGAATCTAATAAACATGGAATGAACATACTAATCCATAGACATCAAAAACATGCTATAAACATTAAAACATGGAAAGCATGTAAACAATAAATGGGAGTAAAGGATTGTTACCAAAACCGAAGAAGCAACTCTCCTTGTCTCCAAAACATGGTGGTCATCTCCACCAAATCTTCCCTTGAAAGTGATGCATCCAATTGATTTCCTTTAAGTCCGGAACGCATCCACTCCAAGGTGCTATCACTCTCACGTCATGTGAGAGCCCACACCTACATTAAACAAAGGAGGGGTGGTCTTTGGTACCCATCTCTTATTGGGTCCATGGGGGTTAGTACCTTCTCTAACCCAAACAAACTTCTTGGCTAAATTTTCAACATGTAAACGATCATAGCAAAATTTATCAAGATGGCCTTTTCGGCCACAATGTGTACATGTGTACACATGAGCATACTTGTGTTGATGGTGTCCGTGTGAAGCATGTGTATGCCGTGATGGGTGTGCATGCATAAAAGATGGAACTTGTTTCTTTCGAACCAAGGTTTCCAACCGTGAGTGGTTCATGGCACATTGGCTCATAGTGGAGCCCAAACAATCTACTCTCTTCTTAAGCATACAAATATCATCATTAATCTTAGAAGAAGAGGTACATGCATTAGGTATTCTAGATGATGAGGCTACACTAGCATGGCAAACATGAGCATCAATCTTTTTATGCAAAACCTCATTTTTCTTCAAACAAGCATTTAATTCATTTGAAATGGAAATAATTTTATTTTTTAAATCAACATTCTCTTTTATAACAAAATCTACTTTTGAAGACAAACTTTCATTTTTCTTCAAAAGATTTTCACAATCATTTTTAGATTTTAAAACTTTATTTTCCTTAAGTGCAAGTTCTAATTGAGATCTCAATGAATCTCTTTCATTATAGACCTCAACCTTCTCTTGCAAAACACAATCAAGTCTAGAATGCAAACACTTATTTTCTTTTTCAATTTCTAGACTTTTCTTTTTCAAAATCTTATATTTTCAATTAGTTTTTCACAAACAATAGATAGTTCTTCATTCAAAGCATGGGGATCAACAATATCATCACATGAAGAACTAGCATCATAATCACTATCTAGGTGGGATTCCGAATGTACCTCAAGGGAGTCATTCCCTTGGACCATGAAGCATTGTGGATCGGATTCTCTACTAGATTCCTCTTCTAGAATTTGAACTTGAAGCTCCGAGGTGGTGGTGGTTGTTGTCAACTTGTTCCACACTGCAAAAGCGGAATCAAGATTAGAAACACGTAAAAGATATTCTTTTGGTAAAGTGCTTCTAATGGCCTCTAGGGCTTGTGCATTGGCCCCTATATGATTACCATCACCAAGATAACATCTCTTGGTGGCGGCAAGGAAGACATGCAAACCTAGGGTCTTTAGGTACATGGACATCCTATACTTTCAAACATCAATGTTGGAAGGGTCAAAGCTAGGAGGGGTCATGAAGTCCATGGTAAACTATGAATGTGCAATCAAACAAATGCAAATGAGATTAGCAAGCAAATGGATCACTCCTAGGATGTTAAGCCTAAGTATCAGGAGCACTAGCTCTGATACCAATTGAAAAACACCTAGAGGGGGGTGAATAGGTGTAAGTGCTAATCTAAGAAACTAAATGCAAACTATGTGCGCTAAATGCGGAAGCTAATGCAAATCTTGCAACACACTTAATACAATCCACCAAGTGTAGCCGAATTCCCCTTGCGAGGCTCTGGACTAACTCCTCTTGATTCCCCTAGATATGGGTTGAGGCGCTATGTGAAGCTCTTGTTGGATGAGTATAAGTGATGCACACACACAAGCAATATATGATATGGCAATATGAATTATGCACAACACAAGCAAATATGGTATGATATGAAGTATGATGCTTTGCACAAAGTAAATGAGAGAGAGTTAGAGAGACAATGGGAGCAATCGCAAACAACGAGATTTGTTTCGAGGTTCGAGCACCTTGCTCTACATCCCCGCCTACACCACCGTGTAGGATTTCCCAATCCACTATAGGAGTACCAAACTCCTCTCTCAACCTTACAAAGCCACCGAGGCTATACAACCACAATCCACCTCTACCGAAGAGGGATACGGCCCGTAGCCAACTACAACAAACACCTCTACCTAAGAGGCTCACAAACCAATCACCCGATCACCTCTACCGAAGAGGGATACAACAAGAATAAGGGTGTACAACTTAGAGGTTTACAACAACAACCTCAAACACTCTCTTTTCTCTTTTCCACAAAAACAAGATCCTAATAGTTTAGGATAGAAGATATGGCTCAAGTGTGGAAACTAAGTGTTTTTGGAAACAAGCAACAAAGAAAAACTACTTGGGAAATCTCTTGTATATGATAGAAATAAAAGATCAAATCAAAATCCCAAAACTTAGTTCTCTTTGATTTTCCAAAAAAAAACCAAAACAATAAAGATTAGAAGTTTAAAGCCCAAAAACTACTTTTTAAAACTCTTTTAAACACTTCAGAAAACTAGAATTTTTCCTCTTAAAAATCTTGGCCAAAATCCCCAAAGAGATGGAGTTTATATAGGCCCCAAACAAAACTAGCCGTTAGGCTGAGTTGGCAGCTCTGACAGGCGTCGGTCGACCGGCCCGGTCGACCGCCAACGGTCAAAAAAGTGACCGTTGGGCACTAGCGGTCGACCGGCCCGGTCGACCGAAACATCCTGAGAGTTGAACTCTCAACTCGGTCGACCGGTCCGGTCGACCGACTACAATGTGTAGCCAGCGTGCACGTCTGTGCACATCGGTCGACCGGCCACTTGGTGCGGTCGACCGGTCCGGTCGACCGAACTGGCCTGGCAGGCACAGTGCAGAACTGTACAGATACGGGATTTGAAAATAGGTCTTTTTACTCAATAAAAATCCCATAAATTCACAGTAAATCCACTAAATAGTTTTAATCACAATAAAAACTGATTTTCTAAAAAATGTTTTTCTAAAACTTGTTTTTCCATAACTTCACAAAATACAAAAACAAGATATTTTGAACTTATTAAAGCATAGTGTGTAGGGATATGATCCACTGCACAATCATAATGAAATATCTATGTTTTTGATATGTAGCATATAACAAGGTTTTGGTTTAAAGGATATGCATGATAGAAATACCAAAAACCAACTCTTGTATTTTTATCATAAACAAAACTTGTATTTTATCATACTAGATTTTTCCAAAACATGAATAGGATAGTCAAAATAAGTTTGTCTATAAGTTAAGCATGTATGTATAAATAGAAAACATCTACTATACATATAAATCTTGAAAACTTGTTTTGATCAAACTATTCATGAAAACCAAATATCAAAACATAAAACGTGTGTGTTTGTGCACTTGAGCATATCAACTAAACTAAGCTTTACAAATGGATCTAAAACTCTATCTAAGCTAGGATACCTAAGTCTTCTTGACGATCTTCATCTTCAAGTAGACTTGCTCCAAAACTCCGTGATTCTCCAAGTGCAAAGGTATGATCTTTAAGTTTTGGCACCGGAATCACATTGAATAGCTTCTAATCATCTTGTTGAAGCTAATCACCAACTAATATCCTGTTAATGATCTGAAACTTAGAAACACAAGAATATTAGTAAACATAACTACATGAGTGTTGATCATCATCAAAACTAGAGTGGAAGGCCATTGGCCAACAAAACATACAATGTTTCATTCTCTATTTGGTATCAAAAGTTTACAAGATATACTATCTTTTGATATTTTAAAAATTTTTATTTATTCTCAATTAGTATCATAAATTGGTATCATAATGTTTTGATATTTATTGCTTATATGCAAGGGAAGCTTAACATCTTCTCTATATATAAATTCATGTTGAGTGTATCTCATATTGAGGAGTTTGACCGCTCTTCTCTATGTCTTACACGTGTGTAAGGGGAGCTTCACATCTCCTTTTATATATTGTATATTATACTTTATGTGGTTAGGGTTTAGTCATCTCTTTTCATATAAATGCATGTATGCAAGGGAGTTAACTTTATGTCTCTCCTCTTCATGAATGTATATAGCATAAATAACTTTATTGTTTGATTTATGCAAAATGGGAGAGAAATATTATTTATGCCCTTTATTGTTTGTTTTGAGTTTTTATTAATGCCCCTTTGTTGATGAATTGACAAAAAGGGGGAGAAATATTTTGGAGTTTTATTTGCATGTTTAAAAAGGGGGAGAAGTATTATTGGAGTTTTATATATGCATGTTTAGTATTTTGGGATTTTATATATGCATGTATGCATGTTTATTTCATTTCCTTGTTTTATACAAAAAAAAGGAAATTTTTTTTTGAGACTTTATATATGCAAGTTTATTTTTTTTTCAATTGGTATCAGGGCATATATGTTTTATTTATGCAAAAATGGGAGAAGTACTCTTCATTTATGCATATTTGTGTTAAGCATTCATTGCATATCTTTATGTTTATTGCTATGCATGAGTTAATGGGGAGCTTCTATAAAGCTTGACTTTAATCCATGCATATATAACTCCATGAGTTTTGTCATCATCAAAAAGGGGGAGATTGTTGGCCCAGAGGCCCATCACTCTAGTTTTGATGATGATTAACTCATGTGTTATAGTTTACTAATATTCTTATGATATTTAGTTTTAGATATTTGATCAAGATATTAGTAGGTGTTTAGCTTCAACAAAGGAGTTTTGGAGCTTACACATGGCGATTTAGAGCTCGCGCGTCAAGATCGCATATAGCACTCGGTTGGAGTCTAGCTCATTGGATAGCGTTTGGATCGAGTCAGCTTGGAGATAAGAAGACCTCGGTTTATTTAGTTTAGTTTATTTAGATCTTGTATAAAGATTAGATAGTATTGATATGCTCAAGTTCACATACACACATAAATTTAAAGTTTCAGTTTTGATTTTTCAATTTAATCGATTTGGATTTCATGTCAAAAGCATAGATAGATATCTTTATATGTATATTAGATTCTATCCATATACAATATGCTTCAAAGTTATTTCAATATCATATTTTTGTATTTACATGAGTGTTGGAGAAAACGGGTTTCCATTTCAAAAATTTAAGTTTTGGAAAGTACGGATTTGTGTTTAAGCTAAATTTAAATATCACAAAAATGGTTCAAATAGTTTGTAATATGTGTTGAATTTTAGTCACACATATTTGTATTTCAAAGATCTTAAAAGAACTTATTTTTGTGAAATTTATGTGATTTTATGAGATTTAATTGAAGATAAAAGACAAGTTTTCAATACCCTAAATCCCTAGCCAGACTGCTCTGGCGGTCGATCGTACGGTTGACCGGACCAGTAGTCGGTCGACCGTCACGGTCAACCGATGTGCATGGGACGTGCACAAAGGCCAGCCATTCGGCCAGTCGACCGCGCGGTCGACCGACTGAACGTACCCTACTCTCGACTGGGGGGCGGTCGACCGGGCGGTCGATCGTTGGCTTTAGCCGGTCGACCGAACGGTAGACCGGAGGCACAGCGGTCATAAAAATAACCGTTGGCCGGTCGACCGGGCGGTCGACCAGAAGGGCAATTCTGCCCTTTTCAGACTGCCAACGGGCAGAATTTTTGGAGGCTATAAATATGTCTTCTCTTGAGTTGTTTTATACAAGTTTTTAGAGAGCAATTTTTTCCACCTTTACAAGTATTTAACAACAAGTTTTTAAAAGAGTTTTTGGGCTAAAAGATTTTATCTTTATTTATTTTCAAGGGTTGGAAAAATCAAAGAAAAATAGAGAATTTGGGATATTGGTTTTTTATCTTCATTTTCTATCTTATTTTAGTTATTTTCTCAAGTATTTTTCTTCGTGATTTGTTTTCCAAACACCTTGATTTCTCACACTTGAGCTATCATATCTATCCTATCTATAGGATCTTGTTTTTGGTGAGATAATTAGTTTGTGGTCTATTGAGATCACTAAGGTTGTTTGTGGTCTATTGAGATCGCCAAGAGTTGTAATCTTTCTTTGCCTTAAGTTGTGTTATCCCTCTTGTATAGAGGTGATTGTGGAGGTTGTTTGGAGATTGGTTGGTATCCCCCTAAGTGTAGATGTGATTGTTGGAGTGTTGGCTAAGTGCTCATCCCTCTAAGTGTAGAGGTGATTGTTGTTGTGTCTTGCCTCTTGTGTAGAGGTTGTGTTTGTTGGAGAGAGGAGTTGTGTACTCCTAGTTCGTATTACCCAAATTCTCAGTGGAGATTCCCTGTGTGGGAAGTCATGTGTGGACGATTTAGTGAAAATCCTTCTGTGTGAAGCCGGGGACGTAGAGCTGAGTGCTCGAACCTCGAAACATATCTTTATGTTTGCATTTGATCCGCTATCTCTAACTCTCTCTCTCTCTCTCATATTGTGCATTGCATCATATAGGTCATATCATATATAAGCTTGGTTTTGATTATGTGCCATACTTGTGTTCAGCCAAGAGAGCTTTACATAACACCTCAACTCTTATTTAGTGGAATTTAGAGGAGATAGTCCAGAGCCCCTCACCGAAAATTCAGCTACACTCTTTGGTTACATTAAGTGTGCTGCAACTTAGTTTTAATTCCGCATTATTTGTCATTAGATTATCCATACACCTATTCCCCCCCCCCCTCTAGGTGCACTTACACTCCTTTTTGCTGCAAAAACGCGGCCCAACCTAGGTCGTTGATCCTACATTTTTGTGGGAGGCTACGCGCCATTGGATCACTGGGATTTATACTATAAACACAAAGGCAGAGGCAGAGGAAAAGACATCTCTCAGAGATCAAAGAGTTAGGATTTTCTTTAGTTATTTTGCTCTGAAATTCAGTTTTTACTTTTTAGGTTTTAGAAAAAAGCGATTTTGTGAGGAAAAAGAGGCTATTGTACTTGAGTGACCGATCAATTCAAAGATTTTTCGGTTCTTCTCGTTAATCTTGTTCTTAATTTACTTGCTCTTTTTACTTATGCAATATTTTATTCCATATAACATGCTTAGTTTAAATTCATTTATGAGTAACTAAACTATCTTTATGGCTTGCTAATCTATAACTACCAATAGCATCTAATGTTTATATAGATAACCCGATTGAATCATTAACATGCCTACTCTAAGCCTTGCGAAAGCAATAGTTCTTGAAGGCACATGAGAATGGCTAACTAAGTTTATTATTTGTTAATACTTTTTAATTGTTTTTCTTATCCTATACTTGATTAAATATGTTGAAAGTTTAATGTTAACCTTTGACTAGTGTTATTTCAAATAGGATTTTGTTACCGTCTTATCTTTCTTGCTTGACTATTGTGTAAACTCTGAGGTAAAATAGTCTGTTTAAGGTTTGAAGTGAAGAAATATCCATTAAAGATTAGTATGGTAGTGGTTGCATATGATTAGCAAGTTGCAAACTTTTCTCATATCTGAAAAAGAACAAAACAAATCTCTTTTTAATCATCTCTTAAAAACAAAACAAACATCTTTCCTTTCTGCTCCTTTTCTTTTTGGTTTATCAAACAAAGAAGAACCATACCAAAACGCTTCCATCGCATTCCTCCCTGTGGATTCGACCCGTATAGCCCTTACTACTACGATTACATTGTGAAAAATCAGCGAACACCGCACTATCAGATAACACTTTCCTTAAACTATATTTTCAGACAATCAAGTACTCGCTACATGGGTAAAGTACTCGCCAAAAGCGAAAAAGTACTCACTAAAATAGTTAAGGTACTCGCCTAAACTCTGAAATTCCCCAGGCACCACATGCACGGGCTCAAATCTAGAAAGAGAAAATATTTAAGGAGAAAGAAAATGGTAGAGAGAGAATATAGAGGAGAAAGAAAGTGGGATTTTAGAGAGTGTGAAAGAGTGTGAGACCGTGAGGAGGGAGGAGGTGTAGGGTGTGAGCCGTGACCTAAAGAGGGTTAAAGAGAGGTTTTAGAGACAGAAAAAGAAGAAAAACAGAGAGAAATAAAGAAAAAGAGAAAAAAATAGAAAGAAAGAAAGAAAGAGAAAGTAAGGGAGAGAAGAGTGATAGAGAGTGTTGAGACGAGGGAAGAAGGGGAAAGGCTGACTGGCGAGCTGGACGGCGGCAGGACGAAGGCGGCAGGGGCGTTGCCGCTGCTACTGGCCCAGTCGAGGAGAGAAGGGGAAGGGATGGAGGTGGATTTGGTGATGGTGATGATGGATGTGGGTGTTGGAATTGGGGTGAATTTGATGGTGGTGGAAGATGTGGTGGAGGTGATGGTTATTTGGAGGAGCAGGGAGGAGGAGGAGATGAGTGATTGGTTGTGGGTAATGGAATTGATGGAGTAAGATGGTGGAGAGTGGTGGTAGGAAAGTGATGATAGAGGAAGTGGTGGAGAAATTGGTGGTGATGGTGGCTTGGAGGGGGGTGGTCGGCCTAGGAAGATACCGGAGAAGGCATTGTCGGCATAAGATCTCACCAGTATAGGGGCTGTCAGTAGGTCTTGGGGGTGGCCGGCTGTGAAATTGAAGAAGGGGGAGAGAGAAAGACTAAAAGATAGAGAGGTTTAATTAGAGAGTGGGAGAGAGATTAAGAGAGAATGAGAAGGGAAAGATTTAAAAGAAGGGAAGAGAGAGAAGGTCGGTGGTGTTAGGTCGGTAGAGGAAGAGAGGAGAGGAATCGATAAAGGGGGAGAGAGAAAAAGAAAAGAAAGAAAAGAATTAAATAATATTATTTTAATTAATTAAATTTTGACTAGGAAAAGTCTTCAAATATTCTCAAAAATGAAAAATATACCCTGAGTAACGTCATTAAATCAGATTCAAGAAATTCAATCTGGTTTATAAATTAAAAATCTTGAAATCAATTGCTGATACTGATCGACTCCCGCTCAGTCG
Organism: Agave tequilana; assembly: GCA_038442645.1. Lineage (NCBI taxonomy): Eukaryota > Viridiplantae > Streptophyta > Magnoliopsida > Asparagales > Asparagaceae > Agave > Agave tequilana. Next base: position 80,129 of record JAVJIF010010884.1, on the reverse strand, counting down.
GATTTTTGACTAATTCAGAAAATTCCCAAAAAGGCACTAAAATAATAAATATGATCCTAAGGAACAATTTGAAAGAAAGTTCTCAAAATTTAGCTCTATTTGTAAATTAAAAAAACCTGGAATCAACCGGCGACACCGATCAATAATGATTTAGGAGATTTTGCAAAATTATTCGAAATTTTTTTAGAAAAATCTAAAAAAATTCAAAATATTGAAAATAAATATTGAAAATAAATAAGTCCATCCAACTATTAGGAAGGTCAATCAAGCAGTTTTACTGAAATCGGGTCTTGGGTTCAGACTCGGGCTAACTCGAGCCAGGCACTGTCGGCATGTGCCAGGACCATAGCCCTGGCTTGGTACGACCCCGCCCCTCCTACAGCCACTCCGCCGCCCGCCAACCCCACCTACCCCGCCGTCCCTCCAATTGCCACTCTGCTGCCCCCTCTTCCAGCTCCCGCCCCTCTACCTTCACCCCCTCCACCTCCACCGCTCACCACCCCTCCAAATCCAACCCGCTCTGGTTCGAACCACTGACCATGTGTGAGTGAGATAAGGCTGATGACCAATTACACCACCCAACTGTTGGTGTAAATAATAGAGAAAAACTATTTAAATAGTGTAATACTTTTTTAATTATTTTAAAATATAAGGCCCGGCACGGGTCTAGCCCAGCCGGGTCGCGGGCCGGACCCAAGTCCCCCGAAGGGCACCTCGGCCTGGGCCCCGGGACATAGCAAGCGGGGGGGGGGGGGGGGGGGGGGGGCATAGCCCACCCCCTTGGCTCGCCGGGCCAGGCCTGCTCCGGCCTTTTTGACACCCTTATCAACAGTACTCAAAATATGGAGGGGTTTCGACTGCCGGTAGGCTAATCGAGAAGGAGCTCGTAGGCTGGTGTTTGCATTACCGTCTCCGAGTGGGGGACACTCCCACATCGGGATGTACAAGGGTCAGGGATTCTGATAGGGGACACTCCCATCATGGGCATGGACTCTGAGCGGAGACATGATAGGGAGATTTCACTCTTCTATCTTAAAATTAATTGCAAGCGCACAATCATTCGACTGTAACACTTGAGGGTCGATCAAAGACAGGTGATTCTTATGTTTTCAACACTTTTAGGCGAATTGGTAAAAAGTTGTTCTAAAGTACATTGTTAATCTAAGAAAATCGGGCACCTAAAGTTGAATCCCCTAAAGTAGCATCATGCAGTTAATCTCGGTTCTCTACTAATGGGTTGATGATATCAAATCATTAGTTCTAAAAAGATAACTAATTCTAAATTGTCCGATCTAAGCACATGCCATTATTCTATATTATATAATGCGTCAAAGAGTGAAAATAATTAAACTAATTTAAATAACGGCAGAAAAAGGTAAAATTCTAAGCATGAGTCATTAATTTAAAATACATGACCTGTCAAATACCTAACTATTTTATAAGTTAATTATCCTAAAAGATCTTTCTCGATTGATGAGTACGTGAAGCCCTAAGTAAAAGATCTAAATTGAACCACATGAAAATCTACCCTAGTTTATCTACCCTTGATAATAGAGGGAATTTAGCTGCACATAATGCAATTAATAAAACATATAATCTAATAAATAAAGACTTATAAAAAAGTCAACTCATTGCGGTCAACAAATGAACTAAATTAATTAACACAAATAATAATCTACTAATAGACAACTAACTGAAGAATTAAGCTAACAAAATAAATTAAAGCAACTAATTACCACTGAAATCCGCCGCGAGAACGCCCGCGTGAACCCCATAGCCAGCGCCCGCCTCCGTTGTTGCTGCGTGCGACGCCGAGGCAAAACCCGTGTGCCCACAACCGCTTGCTGTCTCCTGGCACAGGGACCGTGAGGAGATTGAAAATTAATGCATACAAAGGCCAAAAGGAAAAGATAGCTGCTGCCACCATGAAACACACTCAAAGAAAGTTTGTATATATATAATGGATGCGGAAAACGAGGCCCTCAAAATCAAAAAAATCAAAACCCTAAAAAAAAAAAAAAATCCCCAAACGGTAAGAGGCGGTTCATGTGTGTGAGTAAGGCACACATATTATAAGATGGTTAATCTCACATGAACACATGAATAAGATGTCAGATTTCAGGAGTACAAAATTTTAAAGTCTTTGAGCCCCTTATAATATTATAAGAAGACTAATCCTATGTATCAACACGAGATTAACCTTCTTATAATGTGTGTGGAGCTCACACATGAGGAACCCCAAACGGCCATTATGAAGAAGAAATAAAAAAATCACTAATCATAAACAATAAATGGACTACAAATAACACAGAAACCTATCTTTAGCCTCCAGATTTTGCTAACTTGCACTTTGACCCGTACTGAACTCGAAGTCCGTTGAATGAACGTGCTCTTCTTTTAGGGGCTCTTTGGATGCTCGGAAGTGGGTGAAAGTGAGAAAGTAGGAAGTAAGATTCTTTTCCTTTTGCAAAATGAGAATTTGTCTTTCTTTTTCGGTGTTTCGATTGTAGTTGTGAAGTGTAATTGAAAAAGTGTAATATTTTTCGGTGTTTAATTGGTAATGTGGAAGTGAAAGTGAAAAGATTGAATACAAAGTAGACCATAAAATAATATTTAAAAAAAAATTAATTATGAAAAAATTGGACTATAACTAAAATGCAAGTAAGATTTACATGCCAGAAAATTAACTGTTTTGAATTACAACTTATTACAAATGAGATTTACATGGCCACAAAAATTAACTGTAACACCTTGGAAGTAAGGAAATGGCTGTGTAAAAAGGAAAAGAGAAAAGAAAAAGGCATTTTCCATTTTCTTTTTCCGGTGTTTGGATGGATAGCGGAAGTGGAAAATGACTTCCCACTTCCTCTTTTCCACCCACTTCCTTGAATCCAAAGAACCCTGAATGTAGACTGAAGTAAAGGGAAAATCCGACATCAACTCCTTTTTGCTTTGAATCTTCTTTTAGCTTGTCAAAATTTCTCAGAGAGTACGTTTTTGGTCCAATCTTCTCCTAATTGCTCTATCTGCAAAAATCACTAAAAATCTCGAGGAGCGTTATTTAAATACATAAAAATAGATAAATGCCAGCATAAAAATATGGTAAAATCAGGCTAATCAAGACAATCCTACAGCGGAGGTTTTGATTACACGTAGGCTGATCGAGAAGGAACTCGTAGGCTGGAGCTTACGTTGCCTTCTCCGAGTAGAGGACACTCCCACAACGGGACATACAAGCACCAGGAATTCTAATAGGGGACACTCCAATCAGCGGGACAGAAATTTTGAGCGGGGGACACTCCGAGAACAGAGGTTTTCAACTGCCCGTATGCTAATCAAGAGGGAGCCTGTATGCTGGTGCTTACATTTCCTTCTCCGAGTGGGAGACACTCTTATAAGGGGACGTACAAGCTTCAGAGAATCTGATGGGGGACATTCCCATCAGCAGGGTGATATGGAAACAGTTAGTAGCAAAAGTTTAATTTTATTCGATAATTTGAGAAATAATACATGAACTTTAATTGAAATAACATGAATGTTATCGGAGGAGGTATTTCTATTTATATATTGGAGGTGCGGGATAACTCAATCGCCTTGTACTGGGTGATCATATGCTGTGGTTGGGTAGGAGTCAGAGTGCTCGGCTGTCTTGTATTGGAGGCTGCTCCGAGGGTGAATATGTACTCTTTGAGGAAACCTTGGTAGACAAGTTCTTAGGTACCACCGGAGACTTTTGCAGTGGGCGATCTTGTGTCTTTTACTGTCGTGGTAAGAACAATAGTTTTCTGTTTTAGGGAGTGCAGGGTCATGTTGGATCAACTTCGTGTGCCTTACTTATGGCTGGTCCTTGATGACAGTAAAGACGTCATTGATGGAGAGCCTTAGTGGGGTGAAGTGTTGTTCCGCTCTGAAGGCTCAGAGTGGATTCGGAGGAAGAATCGAGAACACATGCTTCTTGAAGGTAGGTTGCCCCGGATTCTTGTTACCGATATTGGTCAGAGTCTAGTGCTGCAAATTTGTCTTTTCTCTGTCGTTTTCGCACTTGAGAGAGTGGTTGATAGAACTATTCATAGCCTCCTGCAACTGAATGTTAGATTGGGCTCGGGGCAAAACTTCACTCATCTAAGTGACATCATGCTTCAACAGATGTTTATATAGGGGATAAGAAACCTGCAGCCCGCTGATGAATGCGTGTGCAGAGATATCCTCGCCGCAATTGGGAACTTTGGCTAGCAGGCTCTAGAAGAAGCCAAATAGGGCTTGAGGCAGTCACCCTTCCTCATTTTGATGAAGAGGATGTGCTGGTTGTTCTTCTTAGCTTTCGGCATGAGGCGTATTAACTGAGGAACATCTTGGTTACCTCCTCGAAGTTATGGGGAGAATATGACGGTAGAAAGTAGAACCAATCCGAGGCCACGCCGTTCACGCTGGACACAAAGGTTAGGCACATGATGTAACGGTTCCAGTATTCTAAAATCCTCAATTTACATAACATTCATTTAAACCGACCGATTATTAAAATTATTTTCAATTTCTTAAAAATTTCAGCAGCACCTCCCTAGTAATTACTGGTCGGATATGATATCCAGTACAATTATGATATTTTTGGCTAACATCAGACTACTTATTCTCAATCCAATCATATAACTGAACTCAATAGTCATCCAGGCAATCATGAAGATGTTTCGACTTGGCATTGCTTACTTATGGAGAAACATAATAATATAAGCTCTAGAGTATCCCTCTCAGCATCTATAGTAATTCAGAAATGATAAATTTCTAACTTGTCATAATCATCATATTGATAATACACTTCTTAATATCACAACCCAATAAAAGAAATCTCAAATGTCAACTTGAAATGAAACTACTACAACAGTTATCTACATATATATATATATATATATATATATATATATATATATATATATATATATATATATATATATATATATATATATATATATACAAGATTAACAATCTATCTCATAACCAACATGTATCATCAACAAGCACGATTGTTCCAGAAGTACAAAAATTGGATTGATTCAGAACGAACCCCGCGCAGCATAAACCCGACCCCTGCCTCAAAGCAACCTGCAATATACCAGTCTGTGGGGGAGTGAGCCCGACAGCTCAGTGAGTAGAGTAGGAATAAATCAGGAAATGATAATATATCAATGAGAAGTACGGATATTCAAGTAATAAGATAAATCTGAAACAGTAAGAAGACAAATAATAAGAGGCATCCCATGATTTAATAATCAAGACCCTAGTCTCTAAAATTTTTAGGGACGATCAGACTCTTATGATCGTGCTTCAATTCTTTTCTTGGATTTTTATCTTTCCGTGTGATAAGATTTATGAGTTACATAAAACAATTTTTGTTTAGTTATTTAACTCGTCTTATGTGTACATAGTGTGTGTTACTCACGTGTCTTATATTCCACGCTATAATACACAACTACTGTAGTTATGCAATAAACCTAGTTTATGTATTCAGATAACACATACATTACAAGCCATACTTATATAACATATAATCATATCATACTTCTCATAATACAATATCGCATCACACTTCAAGTAATGCATGGATTAACCTGTACACTTTCACACAATTTACAGTATTTTATTTCATTCAGCTAAATCTGTATTCTGATGTTTTCATTATCATATACGATAATACCTCCAACATACCCCTAGTGTTACACACACACACATATGTATCACACATAGCCATTCATTATCAATTATTTGTAAAGATGCAAATATATGTATATCATAGCACCGTCTTCGCACTCCGCCCGTGCAATACGGGTCCCTTCCTCCCAATATGATATATAGCACCGTCTTTGCACTCCGCCCATGCAAAATGGGTCTCTTCCTCAAAATATATGTATATAACACCGTCTTCGCACTCCGCCTGTGCAATACGGGTCCCTTCCTCCGAATATATGTATATAGCACCGTCTTCGCACTCCGCCCGTGCAATACGGGTCCCTTCCTCTGTAACACAATATATATATATATATATATATATATATATATATATATATATATATATATATATATATATATAGAGAGAGAGAGAGAGAGAGAGAGAGATAGACTTGTATCCTTTCAAAAGGATTTGATCCCGGATCCTTCCCACTCAAATTCAACCCTCCAACATTCGAATACAAGATCCACTCCGTTGAAGTTGATCTATACTATTTCAAGTATCTATAAACCAAAAATCAACTGTTTTAAATACTTTTTGCCCATCCATCAAGCGACGCAAAATGGACGGCCGAAAGTAGTGAGTTGGTTAGATCTATGTCTTTAGACATACAAATTCTCAATCCGGCCATTTCATTATGATCTAAACATTTAAAAACCCCTATAAACTAATTTTTGTTAGATTTCAAATGTTCTACACCGTTAAACTAACCAACTCACTATTTAGGCCGTCCGTTTTCCCCTACTTGATGGATGGGCAAAAAGTATTTAAAACACTTAATTTTTGGTTTATAGATACTTGAAATAGTATAGATCAACTTCAACGGAGTGGATCTTGTATTCGAATGTTGGAGGGTTGAATTTGAGTGGGAAGGATCCGGGATCAAATCCTTTTGAAAGGATACAGTCTATCTCTCTCTCTCTCTCTCTATATATATATATATATATATATATATATATATATATATAATATATATATATATATAATACGCACAATATCAGCGCATCTAATTCCATAAGATTCATATATCATGCACATCATTTCATATATAAAAGTAATCATACTCTCAATTAGTGTTTACCTATTAGATTGTATTCTTATAGGAATATTCACACAAATTGCTTAATCAGAACATGCCACTTATGTATATTATGTACATAAATCAAGTGATATACATCCATCATATTCATATCAATCATAATGATTTCTATTCAGTAATGTACATGTCAATGCCTTTGTACACCATATTACAAAATTCTATATTAAATGCAACACTTATTACAAAAGATGTGTTCAATTCTAAGCCTGCCTTATTATCCCTTTCATTGTGAATATGAATTAAATATTGGTTCAGTGTCTAATACTCTCAAGATAATCAATGTTTAGTGTAAGTACCAATTTATCGCAATAAACACTCTTTAACCATATGGTGGTGAAACTATCCCTTTTTCTTTATAACATTGTATATGTGTATATATAATATGGGCACTTTCTATGTGATGCTCTAAATAGATTTTGAATAAAAGAATGGCCATGTTCATAAGGTTTTACATATACATAACAATCATAGATAGGAACATATGTATATTATGTCGAATACCCATATTTTCCACTTTCAAAATTTTCTTTTACGGGATTTCTAAACATCCATTGTTACACCCACTTAATTTGGTCATCATCTCAGATAATCAGTTTATCCCCTTTAATTAGAATAATTTGAAATGTCATAATTATTGTTTAACCCATGGCATATTGTAAGACATTATACTTAATAAAAGAAAGGGGACTTAATAAGAATTGATAAAATATAATACATATGATTGAAAGTAATCATTTCAAGTATATCTTAAGTTTGGTTATATTATGGGACATACACTATCTGTATACAAAAGTATTACGTGCTCAAAGATTCTGGCTAGACGGATGGGTAAGTTGAGACTATAAGGAGAAGAGAAAGTCTCATACATGCTTGTTAATTGAAATACAACTTTCTTGATTTAACGTATCATTTAATAAGGTCTAACAATCCGTTATTACTTAAATTCCTTTGACACGATGTTAATAATATGGTCACAATCAAGATTATATATATCTATAACAATTATTCTCACTTATTCATGAATTGAGTTGAAACTGTTTGGATTCCCACCAATAACGGTCTTGATACTACCGATCCTATCATTCTGATTTCCCAAATTTTGATATCACACCAAGAAAAATCTTTCTTTTTAACTAATGCTCATGCATATCTTATTAGTTACATAGTATTCACCTTTCATCATAAATTTCATGTTCACTCATCTATCAGTCTATCGTCAGCATAATTTAGTGTTGACTGTTAACCTGTCCATTTTTCAGTTAATTAAAATTGATAGGACTATCATCTTCACCAGTAACTTTTGGTGTTTCAGAAATTTCCACTGATTATATGCCAATAAATATTCTATTCATAGTCCCGTTTACTAAGCCACAGAAGGGATTATGTGTTAGGGTGAAATATGTCTTTTGAAATCCATAATTCAATAGTTCCCTATTTTCAGTAAGGCTAAAGTAAATTTGAGTCTGAGAATAATTGCCAACACACCGAGTGTATATGCAACACCGATTGATGAAACATTATTATAAAGGGTCAATACTTCAATAATTAGTTATGATATACCTGCGTTCATAACATGTGCTACTGGAAGAAATATGTTTAGTTCTAGGCTCAGCACAACATGCCTATATATAAAATTCCAATGAATTTCACATAGATCCCACCTAAATATAAATTCATCGGATCTGACCTCCCTAACAATCGAAGGTGTTTTATCGTAACTCCTATTTTGATATAAGAATAAGACACAAAGACTTCCGTTAGAAATTAGACTTACTGATCTTTCTAACGATATATTACATGACCAGCTTAATTCACATGAACAGCCCTAGTAAACAGAAAATCTTTTAGACATTCAAAATTTTGTAACTCGGTACCTTCGACTAGTTTGTCATGATTTAGCGATAATTTCTAGCACAGACATTTGATTAGGACACCGCAAGAGTCGTTCGAAAGTAGACTCGATTTGCTTTTCAAAGGTATATTACATGACCTATTTCCTAAATATACTTACAAAAGAAACCCCAAGTTTCAGGTTTTAGATCTGAACAGACTTTAACAGCTTTGTATTACTATTTCAAAAGTGCTTCGAACTAAACAAATTCTCAACTTTTCCTTTTATTTCTTCACCAAAATTAGATCATAAGTAAGTTATGAACTTAAGTATTTAGACTTTTGATCATGAGAAATTTTTATAAGAACATTCATAATTTTATCACAACTTAATTTACCATTATCCTCTCTTTAAATCACCTCCAAGTTTAACCCATATCAAAAATTTTCTTTTTCTCTCACTAACATCACAAAAAAAATCAGATTTTGATTTGGTTTCACAGTTATTAAGTAAGAATGACAAAAGACTCAACCATTACAAGTGTGAGAAGCTTCAAGAATCTCAATCTACATTAATGATTAGGAGGGTTTATAAACTTGATCTCACCCATAAGTCTTTTAAGAATTTGATTCAATTTAATAAGGGACAACATTGCTCAAGAATTAATCTCACTTATCACCCAAATGAAAGTTTCGTCACCCTTAAAACAAGATTGAGATTGAAATTTCAAGGTTTAAGATCTAAACTCAAATCTGAAAATTTATGTACTCCCTCACCACATGATATGCCCTACAATACAATTTTTACATTCATCAATTATATGCAATTGGATTAACTCATTAATCTCAAGATCAAACTTAGACCACTACATACTTTAATAGGTCACGAAACTTCAAAGAAAATTTAGATGAATAGATCAAGGGAAAGTCCATTCAAAATCAAGAGATCAAGATCTATGAATCATGCTTGAGAAATGAGAAAAAGAAAGAAGAAACCCACTCACCTTCACTTCCAAACTTCGGCCCCACGCCTAGCGGGCCTCCGCCCGGCCGCCACTTGGCCCGCCGCCGGCCGGCCGCGCGTGGCCTGCGCGCGCGGGGGTCAAGATCCAAGGGGAGAGAGGGAAGGGGAGAAGAGAAGAAAAAGAAAGGAAGAAGAATAGAGAGAGTGAGGAATAGAGAGGAGGTTGGATCTTGGGTTTCTAGGGTTTCTTTTTCTATGGAAGAATCCTCTCTAGGAAGAGGATGAAGAGATGAATACTCCCTTGACTCTTTTAAGATCCATATCCCAAAATTTTACAAGTTTGCAATCCCCTTTCATCCATATGTCCAATCCCCAAAAACAAGAAGATCTAGGCCCTTGATCTCTCTTCCCATGCATACCTACTCCCTCCACTAAAAATATATATATAAAATTGTCATAGTTGTATTTTCTTGATAAATACATATATTTCAAGTATAATACTAGTATATCTACACATTGAAGTACTAATTACATAATAACTATGGTGTAGGTATATTCATACATACCACTTAACATCTCCAAAATTATTGAAATTCATTACACACTCAATTAACATAATAACTCGAGATTTATATTATTAAGTCAGGGTTTAATAATCTGGGGTGTTACAGTTCTACCCTCCTTACAAAAGTTTCATTCTCAAAACTTGCTACCAGAAGTGAGTAAGTATAAAATCTTCGCATTTCTCCTGCATACCACAAAATCTCTCTTTGATGCAATATCTTTCTCAATCATTCTCCTCAAGATTTATTATTTCTTGATCAATTCTATGCTATGTCCATACGATCCAAATTAATCTTGACTCACTAGATATTTTAATCATTCTCTTACTCTAGTGTCCCATACCACTGGCAGCTCATATTGAGGGCCCACACCCCCAAAGAGCACATCCAAATTATGGCACATGGGTACCATAATCCGAACATAAGGCAGTAATCAAATATCTCGCGTTCGAAATTAGCCATTCACATAAGAACTCCTTCCCCACTTGAACCCTCCATATCAAACAATACATTCACTTACATGCAAAATTCATACACATACATATCGTCTATAGCAATCTGTCCTAACAATCAACCATCTTTCTACATCCACTATTCCAAATCTATATTCTATCCCCAAATCCTAGGCTCTGATACCAACTGTAACGGTCCAGTATTCTAAAATCCTCAATTTACATAACATTCATTTAAATCGACCGATTATTAAAATCATTTCCAATTTCTTAAAAATTTCAGCAGCACCTCCCTAGTAATTACTGGTCAGATATGATATCCAATACAATTATGATATTTTTGACTAACATCAGCCTACTTATTCTCAATCCAATCATATAATTGAACTCAATAGTCATCCAGGCAATCATGAAGATTTTTCGGATTCACATCACTTACTTATGGAGAAACATAATAACATAAGCTTTAGAGTACCCCTCTCAGCATCCATAGTAATTCAGAAATGATAAATTTCTAACTTGTCATGATCATCAAATTGATAATACACTTCTTGATATCACAACCCAATAAAAGATATCTCAAATGTCAACTTGAAATGAAACTACTACAACAGTTCTCTACATATATATATGTACATACAAGATTAACCATCTATCTCATAATCAACATGTATCATCAACAAGCACGATTGTTTCAGAAGTACAAAGATTGGATTAGAACGAACCCCGCGCAGCACAAACCGACCCCTGCCTCAAAGCAACCTGCAATATACCAGTCTGTGGGGGAGTGAGCTCGACAGCTCAGTGAGTAGAGTAGGAATAAATCAGGAAAGGATAATATATCAATGAGAAGTATGAATATTCAAGTAATAAGAGAAATCTGAAGCAGTAAGAAGACAAAGAATAAGAGACATCCCATGGTTTAATAATCAAGACCCCAGTCTCTAAAATTTCTAGGGACAATCAGACTCTTATGATCGTACTTCCCAATTCCTTTCTTGGATTTTCATCTTTCCGTGTGATAAGATTTTTGAGTTACATAAAATAAATTTTTGTTTAGTTATTTAAACTCGCCTTATGTGTACATAGTGTGTGTTACTCACGTGTCTTATATTCTACGCTATAATACACCAACCACTGTAGTTATGCTATTAACCTAGTTTATGTATTCAGATAACACATACATCACAAGCCATACTTGTATAACATATAATCATATCATACTTCTCATAATACAATATCGCATCACACTTCAAGTAATGCATGATTAACCTGTACACTTTCAGACAATTTACAGTATTTCATTTCAATTAGCTAAATCTGCATTCTGATATTTTCATTATCATATACGATAACACATCCAACATACCCCTAGTGTCACACACATATATGTATCACACATAGCCAATCATTATCAATCATTTGTAAAAATATATGTATATCATAGCACCGTCTTCGCACTCCGCCCGTGCAATACGGGTCCCTTCCTCCCAATATGATATATAGCACCGTCTTTGCACTCCGCCCGTGCAATACGGGTCTCTTCCTCCGAATATATGTATATAACACCGTCTTCGCACTCCGCCCGTGCAATACAGGTCCCTTCCTCCGAATATATGTATATAGCACCTTCTTCGCACTCCGCCCGTACAATACGGGTCCCTTTCTCTGTAACACAATATATATATATATATATAGAGAGAGGAATCTGTACCTCAGCCGCCAGCTGAGAGAGACTCTGTCAGCTGGCGCAAGGTGGCTAAATTTTAACCACTATTTTGACTACTGGTACCAAGGTCGCAATTTATTTGAGGACTGTGACAATGTCGCAGTGGTTTTATGTGGAAGGTTGCCATGGTCGCAGACTTTTCCTGAGGGCTGCTATCAGGGTCGCAGTCCTAATTACACTAAAATTATATGATTTTTTAGAACTGCGACCATGTTATAGTGGGCTGCGGCCAAGCTGCAGTGGGTTTGCGACCATATTAAAGTGACAGTTGAGAGAGTCTCTCTCAGCTAGCGGCTGAGGTACATTTTTCACACACACACATATATATATAATACGCACAATATTAGCGCATCCAATTCCATAAGATTCATATATCATGCACATCATTTCATATATAAAAGTAATCATACTCTCAATTAGTGTTTACCTATTAGATTATATTCTTATAGGAATATTCACACAAATTGCTTAATCAGAACATGCCACCCATGTATATTATGTACATAAATCAAGTGATATACATCCAACATATTCATATCAATCATAATGATTTCTATTCAGTAATGTACATGTCAATGCCCTTGTACACCATATTCCAAAATTCTATATTAAATGTAACACTTATTACAAAAGATGTGTTCAATTCTAAGCCTGCCTTACTATCCCTTTCATAGTGAATATGAATTAAATATTGGTTCAGTGTTTAATACGCTCAAGACTATCCATATTTAGTGTAAGTACCAATTTACCGCAACAGACACTCTTTTAATCATATGGTGGTGAAACTATCCCTTTTTCCTTATAACATTGTACATGTGTATATATAATATGGGTACTTTCTATGTGAAACTCTAAATAGATTTTGAATAGAAGAATGACTATATTTACAAGGTTTTACATAGACATAATAACCATAGATAGGAACATATATATATATGTTGAATACCCATATTTTTCACTTTCAAAATTTTCTTTTACGGGATTTTTAAACATCCATTGTTACACCCACTTAATTTGACCATTATCTCAGATAATCAATTTATCCCCTTTAACTAGAATAATTTGAAACGTCACAATTACTGCTTGACCCATAGTATATTGCAAGATATTATACTCAATAAAAGAAAGAAGACTTAATAAGAATTGATAAGATTTAATACATATGATTGAAAGTAATCGTTTCAAGTATGTCTTAAGTTTGGTTATATTATGGGACATACACTATCTGTATGTAAAAATATTGCTTGCTCAAAGATTCTGGCTAGACGAATGGGTAAGTTGAGACCATAAGGAGAAGAGAAAGTTTCATACATGCTTGTTAATTGAAATACAACTTTCTTGATTTAACGTACCATTTAATAAGGCCTAACAATCCGTTATTACTTAAATTCCTTTGACACGATGTAAATAATGTGGTCGCAATCAACATTATATATATCTATAATAACTATTCTCACTTATTTATGAATTGAGTTGAAACTGTTTGGATTCCCGCCAATACTGGTCTTAATACTACCGATCCTATCATTCTGATTTCCCAAATTTTGATATCACACTAAGAAAAATCTTTCGTTTCAACTAATGCTCATGCATATCTTATTAGTTATATAGTATTCACCTTTCATCATAAATTTCATGTTCACTCATCTATCAGTCTACCATCAGCATAATTTAGTGTTGACTGTTAACCTGTCCATTTATCAATTAATTAAAATTAATAGGACTATCATCTTCACCAGTAACTTTCGGCGTTTCAGAAATTTCCACTGACTATATGCCAATAAATTTCTATACATAGTCCCGTTTACTAGGCCACAGAAGGGATTATGTGTTAGGGTGAAATATGTCTTTTGGAGTCTATAATACAATAATTCCCTATTTTCAGTAAGGCTAAAGAAAATTTGAGTCTGAGGATAATTGCCAACACACCGAGTGTATATGCAACACCGATTGATGAGATATTATTATAAGGGGTTAATACTTCAATAATTAGTTATGATATACCCGCGTTCATAACATGTGCTACTGAAAGAAATATGTTTAGTTCTAAGCTTAGCACAACATGCCTATATATAAAATTCCAATGAATTTCACATAGATCCCACCTAAATATAAATTCATCGGATCTGACCTCCCTAACAATCGAAGGTGTTTTTATCGTAACTCCTATTTTGATATAAGAATAAGACATAGAGACTTCCATTAGAAATTAAACTTACTGATCTTTCTAATGATATATTACATGACCAGTTTAATTCGCATGAACAGCCCTAATAAACAGAAAATCTTTTAGACATTCAAAATTCTGCAACTCGGTACCTTCGACTAGTTTGTAATGTTTCAGTGATAATTCTCAGTACCGACCTTTGAATAGGACACCGCAAGAGCCTTTAGAAAGTAGACTCGATTTACTTTACAACGGTATATTACATGACCTATTTCCTTTTAAATATACTTATAAAAGAAACCCTAAATTTCAGGTTTTAGATCTGGACAGACTTTAACAGCTTTGTATTACTATTTCAAAAGTGCTTCGAACTAAACAAATTCTCAAATTTTCCTTTTATTTATTCACCTAATTAGATCATAAGTAAGTTATGAACTTAAGCATTTAGACTTTTGATTATGAAAATTTTTTATAAGAACATTCATAATTTTATCACAACTTAATTTACCATTATCCTCTCTTTAAACCACCTCCAACTTCATAGTTTAACCCATATCAAAAATTTTCTTTTTCTCTCACTAATATCACAAAAAAAAAAAATCAGATTTTAATTTGGTTTCACAGTTATTAAGTAAGAATGGCAAGAGACTCAACCTTACAAGTATGAGAAGCTTCAAGAGTCTCAATCTACATTAATGATTAGGAGGGTTTATAAACTTGATCTCACCCATAAGTCTTTTAAGAATTTGATTCAATTTAAGAAGGGACAATATTGCTCAAGAATTAATCTCACCTATCACCAAATGAAAGTTTCATTACCCTTAAAGCAAGATTGAGATTGAATTTCAAGGTTTAAGATCTAAACTCAAATCTGAAAATTTATGTACTCCCTCACCACATGATATGCCCTACAATACAACTTTTACATCAATCAATTATATGCAATTGAATTAACTCTTTAATCTCGAGATCAAACTTAGATCACTATATACTTTAATAGGTCATGAAACTTCAAAGAAAATTTAGATGAATAGATCAAGGGAAAGTCCATTCAAAATCAAGAGATCAAGATCTATGAATCATGCTTGAGAAATGAGAAAAAGAAAGAAGAAACCCACTCACCTTCACTTCCAAACTCCGGCCCCATGCCTGGTCGGCCTCTGCCCGGCCGGCCGCCGCTTGGCCCGCCGCCGGCCCGCCGCCGCGTAGCCTACGCGCGCGGGTCTGGATCCAAGGGGAGAGAGGGAGGGGGAGAAGAGAAGAAAAAGAAAGGGAGAAGAAAAGAGAGAGTGAGGAATAGAGGAGGTTGGATCTTGGGTTTCTAGGGTTTCTTTTTCCATGGAGGAATCCTCTATAGGAAGAGGATGAAGAGATGAATACTCCCTTGACTCTTTTAAGATCCATACCCCAAAATTTTATATGTTTGCCATCCCCTTTCATCCATGTGTCCAATCCCCAAAACAAGAAGATCTAGGCCCTTGATCTCTCCTCCCTTGCATACCTACTGCCTCCACTAAAAATATATATATAAAATTGTCATGGTTGTATTTTCTTGGTAAATATATATATTTCAAGTATAATACTAGTATATCTACACATTGAAGTATTAGTTATATAATAACTATGGTGTAGGTATATTCATATATACCACTTAACATTCCCAAAATTATTGAAGTTCATTACACACTCAATTAACATAATAACTCGAGATTTATATTATTAAATCAGGATTTAATAATCCGGGGTGTTACACATGAGGGCGTCATTGTGGGAGTGAACTATCATCTTATCATGAAAGTGTCTGATCTATTGAACTGGGTCGCTCACTCTGGAGTAGTAATCGAAGATCAGAGTTGAGAACTTCTTTAGGAACCGCACTCTAAGATCTCTTCAGAGAGAGGGGATTTGGAGATTTTGGCAGGTACCAATGTTGATCCACTACGAAATTGTGTCTTCACCTCTTGGATCTGCCTCTGGATCAATTCGTCAAGAATTTTGATGTCGGGAGCACTTTGATCTTTCTCTGAGACTGGCCGCGTTGAATTCTTGTTTGGTAACGAGGCGAGTTTGCTTCGTTGTCAGAGTTGTCTTCGTACAGGAGGAATGTCGAAACGGGCCGCCTCTGATTTGTGATGGTCCCATCATTTTGTGTCTCCCCAAGTCAAAGTTCATCCACCGGTTGTGCCTGAGTTCCTTGGAGGGCAATCATTTGAGTCTGGAGTTGGTCATTGAGTTGCTTCAATGTCTCCTATTCGCGAACGACGTTCTCATGGTCGAGAGACCCCTACTCCTGATATCGATCTGGTCGGGCTTGCTGATCCTTCATCACTCTTTCATGTCGGCGAGCATCTAAAGGATCTGGCTTCTGAATAGCGGTGGTTGGACGCCGGTGACCATCCTATGAGATGAGGAGAAGCCGATGTCATCAGTGGCACGCTCGTAATTGACGGCGTGCGGGGGGACCGTGCCCCCAGTGTTGGTATTGGTCCCTCTTTGGAAGGAGCACCATTGTGAATGTCTGCTTCTTGGTAGCCATCAACACTAAGGGGAAGCTTTTTAAGTAAGGTTTAGTTGGAGGGAGTGAGATCTCGAGTGTGGACTCAAGATCTCAATGAAAACACCATTTTGTGATTGAAAAAAATCTCACCAGTTTGAGATGGATGAATCCCCGCCACAAGCAACGGGACGCCCCCAATCAGATATGTCAGAGCATACACACAGATAGAAGACACCTTTCAAGTCAGGAGCACGGGTGTGGTACCGACCTAAGACACTTGTAGTCGAAAAGGAAATGTGGGTTGACCGAGTAAAGGAAACTGCGGTGTGATGGAATGATGGACTAGCACAGAGAGATTGCTAGTGTGATGGGATGGACTAGCAGAGGGAGACTGCTAGTGTGGTAGTGAACTGGAGCAGGGTAACTTCTAGTACAGTGGGGTGAACTAGCAAGGGTACTACTAGTGTGATGGTGCGTGTGTGTTCTGAGAATTCGAGATGCGACCTCCTTCTCCTTGGAGAAAAAAGATAATATATACCTGACATGGATGCTGGCGTGGAGGAAGAATTGGTGGATCGTTGTAACTGCATGATTTGCAAATATTGGATCTGTTGTAACGGTCATGATCACCGGCACTGGTTGGTTGAAATTGTATGCCGAAAAATCTGCCACTGTCCATTAATGCCCGCGCTATTGAAGCATTACACGTTATGAACGTGGGAAACAATGGAGTTGCATAACTGTCAGTGAAAATCAAAGATGGTTTGTTGTCGGAGCTTCAGGTTCGGAGCTGAAACCTTATAACGGGAAGGGCCTCGGAGTGGAGGAGGCCCCAAGGAGGTGAGGATTTCAGATTGGTAAAGACCTTGGAATGGCGGAATGCAGTTTCAGATCGGGAATGTCTTCAGGATAGTGGGTGGTTCCGAAAGGGCTGAATGTGGCGAAGGCTACAGGATGGACTCTGAGAGTTGTGGATGTTTTGAGAAAACTCCTCGCTAGTTTTGATATATGTCATTGTTCTGATGCGGGTCAAAATTTTGACCACGATCGGGGATTCTTGAACATGCAATTTACATGATAAAAATTTTTTTTTTTAATTAATTTAGGACAAGAGACTATGCTTGAATGAGATCAAGGGAGGAAGAAAAACTCGTGAAAGTTTATTAGGTTTTAAAATCAGTTGGACCAAGCCTTGGGGCTTTTTCCATCCTCTCCCCCTGATGAGGTTCATAGCGTTGCAGTCTGGGATTATTTTTAAAAAAGAAGGAATTTTTTTCTTTTTAAAGTTATCCCTATATTTGGAGCTCAAAAATTACAGTTGATCAGTCCAACGTGGACTGGGTCTGTTGTCCACCAGGGTCACACTCAAGACTCACATGCAAAACATCCTCGCTGGCAAAGCGATTCCTGGCAGTTTTATTTTCCAACACAAAAAAAGATATATATTTCAACATAAAAAATTAAAAAAAAAAAGCAATATTTCAAAAAAAATCTATTATCAAAAAAATATATATAAAATAGACCCTCCTTAAAATATTTTCATGAATAAACCTCTGGCACGTCACGTCCGCACCACGTGGTGCCACATAAGTGCTGGCGGCCAGCGTGACACTAGCGCCGATGGGAGGCGGTTTTTAGTTCAATCGAGGTTGTCAAGTTTAATCAAATCAATTTTTTGGTTCTATTCGCTTGACCGAGTTTGCCAACCCAATCGACTATATTTTTTTTTTTTTTTTTTTGAGTTTTGGGCTTTGTCGGGTTGCCAACCCCAGTCAAGCCAAAGTTAGTTTTTTTTCCCCCTAAATGACTAGCCACTTGCAAGCCAATTTGTTTTTTTTTCTTGGCCGGGGTTGACAACCCCGACCAAGTCAATGTTCACGTACTTCACTTGACTTCGCACATGCATGAGGTCAAATGACGTTGTTCACTTAAAAATTAGAGAGAAGGTCGTTGCCTTTCAAGCTTTAAAAAAAAAAAAAAATGAAGAATGGTTTGGCTGGGGTTTTCATCACTGACCAAGCCAAAAAGAAATATACCATGCTATCGGGGTTGACAAACCCGACCGAGCGAATGCAGCTCAAAAAATTTATTTGGTCGGGTTGACAACCCCTGCTGAATCAAAAACCACATCAACGTCAAGCTGGAGGGTCGAACCGACGTGTAGTGTTAGAAGTCTGTTTTTGAAAAAAATTTTGTGATAGATCCATTTTTGAAATTACTTTTAGAAAAAAGTTTTTTTCCCCGAAAAAATGCCCTAAAAAATTTCTGGTCAAATTTGGCAGTGAACGCTTGAACTGAACGTCCCCTCGACTAATCCTTAAATCCAACTCTTCAGTTCCGTGTCCGTTTCAAATTTCGTCGCTTTGACGTCGAAGCTCAAGAACCAGCGTCCATGGCTACAAACGCTTAAATCCTCCCCCTTTCTCCTCTCCTCTACAATTCTCAACCTCAATCTCGAAGGCTTCTCCTCTTCTTCTTCTCTAATGGCGTCCGTTGCCGTTGCTTATCATCGGAATCAGTATCGCA
The DNA here is from genome assembly GCA_038442645.1 of Agave tequilana. Lineage (NCBI taxonomy): Eukaryota > Viridiplantae > Streptophyta > Magnoliopsida > Asparagales > Asparagaceae > Agave > Agave tequilana. Next base: position 60,580 of record JAVJIF010010884.1, on the reverse strand, counting down.
ACAGAAAGAGGATCAATTGCCGAACCTTTCACCCTCTTCCCTCAAAAGCCCCTCCAAAATCATCAAGGGTCCCCAATATGAACCCAAAGATTCGACCTTTAGCGATGTCTTCTCTTGCTCCGATCTCTGGGCTGGCCCTGCGCACACGAACTCGCCCCCGCCGAGCTCGCTGCCCATCCCAAAATTCTCACTCCGGGAGAAGCGCAGCGTCTCTCTCGATCTGCCTCATGTTGAATCCCAGCTCTTGATTCGTCCCGGTGCGAAATCGGCCGAAATCGTCCTCCACTGATTTCTTTGTCAGCGCCGCTTCTGCCACCGAGAATTTGAGGAGAATCCTCGACCTCGGTGTTGGCAATTAGGTTTTTTTAGGGTTTCAGTGTGATTAGCTGATCCTGACTTGTTATCTATCTATCTATATGATGCTTTGCCCACTTTTTCTGGCTTTTTTGGAGGGAAAAAAAACTGGGAAAGTTGAATTTAGATTATTCTTCTTTTTATTATAGTACATATACTTTCTTCTTCTTCTTCTTTCTTCAGCTTCTTCTTCTTTCTTCAGCTTCTGGTATTTTCCCTTTTCTTTTTGATGAAAGAGTTCATCTGTGGCAATTCGAGATGTGCAGCTGGACTGGAATCCTCAGCATTCGATAGATCTTAGCAGGAATTCTTCGCTTCAATCCATGGACAGTTTCACTGGTGCAAGCAGTTGGGTTTCTCTAAACATGATAGTTGTACGTAAAAGTAAATCTCTGTCTGCGCAATTATATGGAAAATATGCAGCTTTGATGGTTCTTCATAATGGCAGTTGTGTGTCTTCCTAGTTGTTATGTATCTTGATTATTTTTGTTAATTAGAGTTAGAGTGGAGTCCACTGCCTTTGTATTATATCAGGGTTGCAGCTTCTGCATGCATTTTGGTTCAGCTCTTTCAATATGATCTGTTTTGAAATGTTATTAAACAGCAACAAATCAACACTCAAGAATAACCAAATTGTGCTAAACTGATTCTAAAGACATGACCCGGAACTCATGAAGCCGCAAAATACACTATGCTCCTTCTGGGAATGCCTTGTTTCTGAAGGTTTTGCTGGGGGATTTTCGCCCTCATTAAACCAGCTATTGTATGTCAAACTAAATCAAGGGAAATTCTTTTATCTCCTAATGGTTCTCTTAGGGATAAACCTAACACAACTAAGCACATAATAACAACACAGGAGCAAGAGATACAGAAAGACCCACAACAAACAAAAATGCGGTGAGTTGCATGGTATGATACAATGACCTACTTCCGTGGAGAGGGATAGACCGATGATTCCACAAAACTAGGTCATACAATGGCTTGCATGCACAACACACAATGGCCTACTTCCAGTCGTGGATTTTGGGGAAGATTTTTGGGGCTTCTGATGGATGAAGATTGAGACTTAGTTTAGGGCTAATTAAAATGGTTAAGAGCCAATTTAAATGTAACAAGGATTTGTTCTCATAAAGGATTAACTCGTTCACAGAAAGAGATGTATTTCTTAAGGAGTTCTTTATGAGATTGAAGAAGGAAGACGCAGAGGATTCTTTAAAATGAGTTGTTGTTTAGAGAGAGAGAGAGAGAGAGAGAGAGAGAGAGAGAGAGAGAGAGAGTTGTTGGTTTGGAAATTTTAATTTAATTGGTTTCATATTCACCTTACGGCCATCTAAAAAAACTTTAGATTCATTAGATGTTATTTTTCTTTTGCACTGTAATTAAAGGTGCAAATAGTATTGGATATGGATAGAATATAGCATTTACCATATCCGTATCCACTTTCAACTTTCGGGTGCGGATATGGATATTGTTGGATATAAAAAATTGAGATTTGTATCCATCAAAATTTGATATTAGCGAATCGGATACTGATACGAATCTGATATCTGAAAAATGAAAACAGTTATAAATAGACTAAATGGATATACTTATATCACAATTTATCTTAGTTAAAAAAAATATAAAATACAATGCAATAACAAAACACTATGATAAAATTAAGAAGAGAGAAACAACTAATTTTATCTAATTAAAATTAAATAATTAAGTAAATATTAAGAAAGGGAAACGAATTTTATTGGTTTGCAAATTCTCCAATCATGATTATTCAACAAAATAATCCATCTATAGATCTTAAGAAATTTCTCAACTTCAAAGTAAAATAAGAAATCACAATTCATGTGCACGTATGCATCCACATCCATATGTAATTATCCATATCAAAAACATATTCATCCATGTGCGGATATCCGTATCCGAATTTTAAAAACATATATGTATCCATGTCTTTTTCAAAATCCGTATCCAAATCCGTGTAGATGCAGATTTTACGTATCCGAATCCACACTTTTTTCATATACGGTTAGGATTATCTACGGATTATCCGCACCCCGAATTATAATGATTCATGCATTACCTTAGAGAAAGGAAATAATTTAAATTTGTTGTTTAGTACTTGGTGTGGTATGAAGAGATGATAAGACAAGAATTGAATCCTGAGAAGAAGCCTAAAAATCTTGGAGGAAAAGAAAAAATAGTTATGAGAACTCCCCAGTTACCAATTTCTCAAGTCGCAAACACCTGTAACAATTGTGTAATTGGTAGTCCTAATCTTATCAGAACTCTATTTGAAGTAGGATTCTATGTGCCTCTGCCGCCTCAGTTTAGATACGCTACTATGATTGATTTCAGTCTCTAAGATTTCTACAAGTTTTGATTCTTTCTGACTCTTCCAAAAGAAAAAACAGAGGCACTCAAGGTTGGGACCAAGTCTCTCTCTTTTTTCTCTGCTGGTAACCATGGTTGCTTCTTGTGAGGTGATGATTAGAAAAAAGCCGAGTTTGTCTAGTCTGCCAGAGGAAATCCTAGAGCTCATCCTAGTGCACCTGCCTCTTGAGGACCACTTTCACTTCGGTCTCGTCTCCAAGTTTTTCTGGTCTGTCATGATCCATGCACGCCGTCTTCTTCCACCAATGCCTCTGCTAATCCTAAAGTCCGGTAGTCACTTAGACCGGTTCAATTGCGACAACAATCCCCGTTTCTATGCCATATGTGGAGATGAAAAATATCGAAAGCTCTCACTCAATTTAAACTCGTGGGGCTCCAGTGACCCAGTTTGGTGTTGTGGTTCATCGATGGGCTGGTTGTTCATGGTGGCAGTGAATGGGGAGTCCAGAATACACTTTCTGAATCCAATCTCAAAAGAGAGAGTTGATCTCCCTCCCTTTCCACCTTCCTTCTTTTGTCCAGGTTGGCGCGTTTCTCTATCTTCGGCCCCGACTTCTGATGACTGTATTGTGGCGGTACAGACCTGTCGGATTTTGATTGCGAGGAATAGGAGGCTGGAGATATTATCGACGGGCTTATTAGCGACATCCCACCTCAAAGAAAAGAAGTGGGATATTTTACCTGACTCATTGATGGACATGGACAATGGCCCTCAAAGTTCAATGAACAGTTTCACCTTTTATGAGGGTAGACTCTATGCGATTGACATAGATGGGAATATGGGGATCTATGAGTTTGATCCCAAACTGAGAAAGATAGCTTCTGTTTATTGTGAGGATGAAGCAGTTCATTACAACAACAAGCACTTGGTTGTTGTGGATGGCAAACTCCTGCTCTCTCTCACCAATGATGAAGAAATTCGCGTGTATAAGTTAGAGAACAATACATGGGTCAGGATTCAGAGTATAGGTGATTGGGTGTTGCTTCTGAATGAGCACAAGGCTGAGTCTTTTTCGACAAAACAGGTTCGGACCTCAGGTTTTCAAGCCAACTGCGTCTACCGGCACATCAGAGGAACGAATTCGCTGTCTGTGTACTCGATGGAGGATTGCTGTGCCCGAACTCTTTCTCTTCCGGTTCCACAGAGATGGTCCAGGGCCGAAATCGATTGGTTCTTAGCTCGATCATGGTGACTGCAATGCTAGAGGGCTATGTGTTTGCTCTTCATTATGTTCTTCCGGTGCAACAATTGTATGGAGAAGGCAAGATTGACCAAACAAATTTTACCGTAATTTACTGCTAGAGTCCTTCTCTTTTGTCAATCTTTTAGTAGGTTTATGCACAATTTGCTTCTGTTTGTTGATGTTTGGAATCCTATTTCAATCTCAATTTTGTCCACATTTGAGCAGATTTTTCCAAAATTGAGAATTTACTGTAGTAATTTTTCGCTTTTCATGCAACCAAACTGAGCCTTGGGGTTTTCATTGGATGTGATTGAGGCTTCATTTTAGGGTTTGATATTTTGTAAATATATTTTTCAAGGGGTTCTCATCAAAGATTCTTTGGAGAGAATACAAGACTCGCATGACATCGTGTTTGTGCGGTGGGGAATGAGGGAATTGCAGTCAAAGGAGATACTCGTGAACAAACAAACTTGTATTATTGATCTAGAAGGAATATACACGAGAGTTAAGAGTTAGGTTATACATATGACTAAGGGCCTGTTTGTTTCTCTCATTAGACTTGAAATTTTCACTGTAGCTGAAACAGGTTATAAGCTTTTCAAAAAAGCATTTGGCTGCAAAAAAATCAGCTCATTAAAATTCAATGTGTGCTCACGAATTTTAGAGGTGTCGCCCATGTTTTTGCCTCCTAAGCGTTTCCTCGCGCGGGCACTAAATACCGTCCGTGATCTCTATTCTAATGGAAACCTCCCTCAGCGGGCTCCTGCAGAATTCCAACTTTCTCGCGTGAACAAATAGGTTCCTAAACAAAGATGGGTGTTTCTCTCTTCTTTATATCTTGTCATGTGCGAGAAGTAAAGCTCTACAATTCTGCCTGGTTCCCCCCTAACTCAACAAAAGAGAGAAGATAAACAATATATTTTCTTTAAAAATGAGATAAAACCAAACCACAGCCAACTACTCTCTCTCTCTCTCTCTCTCTCTCTCTCTCTCTCTCTCTCACACACACGCATGTCTACTGGCCACGTCGTCATCATCATCATCATCTCTCTCTTGCACGCACGTCACATCACAGGCTCATCCAGTCTGATCCCCACAAAGGACCTGTTCAATAAATTAAAAGTGGGAGATAAATGAAGAGGAGGGTGAAGATAAAATGAAGAGACGAAGGAAGAGCTCTTCCTTCTTCCCCCTCTTGTTTGTTTGGGCAAGTCTGAAGGAAGGAAGAGAAAAAAAATTCCAATAAATTAGTTTAAAAAACACAAAAGAGAACCCAAAAAGTTAATCTACGTGTCAAAAATTGATTGGTTCTTAGCTCAATCATGGTGAGTGCAATGCTAGAGGGCTAAATGTTTGCTCTTCGTTATGTTCTTCAGTATAATAATTGTACGGAGAAGACAAGATTGACAAAACAAATTTTACCATAATTTACTGCTAGATTCCTTCTCCTTTGGTAATCTTTTAGTAGGTTTATGCATAATTTGCTTCTGTTTGTTGACGTTTGGAATCCTATTTCAATCTCAGTTTTGTACACAGATTTGAGCAAATTTTTCAAAAATTGAGAATTTACAGTAGTATTGGGCCCCCATTTTTCTTTCAAATTTTTTGGCTTTCCATACAACCAAACTGAGCCTTAGGGTTTTCATTGGATGTGATTGAGGTTTCATTTTAGGGTTTGATATTTTGTAAGTATATTTTTCAAGGTATTCAGTATTCTCATCAAAGATTCTTGGAGAGAATACAAGACTCCCATGCCAGTGAGGCGGCCGGGGGGGGGGGGGTTCAAGGTATTCAGTATTCTCATCAAAGATTCTTTAGAGAGAATACAAGACTCCCATGCCAATGAGGCGGGGGGGGGGGGGGGGGGGGGGGGGCGGCATTTTGCAGTTAAAGGATATACTCGTGAACATATAAACTTGTATTATTGATCTAGAAGAATAAACAGAGAGATATATAACTTGGCTTGTTTGTTTCTCTCTTTTAGGCTAGCTGGGTTAGGTGTCAGCTTTTCAAAAAAGCGTTTGGCTGCTAAAAAAATCAACCCACCAAAATTTGATGTGGTGCTTACGAATTTTAGAGGTGGGGCCTATGTTTTTGCCTCATGCGCGTTTCCTCACGCGGGTACTGAAAATGATTAGAAAATTCACTGTAATTGGGGCCCGCGTTTTCTATTCTAATGGAAACCTCTTTGAGCGGGCCTCCCCGCAAAATTCCAACTTTTATCGCGTGGACCAAATGGGCCGTAAAAAAAGATGGGTGTTTCTCTCTCTTTTTTATATCTTGCTATGTGTGAGAAGTAAAAGCTCTACAATTCTGCCACGTGTTCACTCCTAACTTAACAAAAGAGAGAAGATAACCAATATATTTTCTTTAAAAATGAGAAGAAAAAAAACCAAACCACAGCCTCTCTCTCTCCCTCCCCCCCCCTCACTCCCCCCCACTCTCATATGTCTACTGGCCACATCATCATCATCTTCTCTCTCACACACATGTCACATCACCATTTCCTCTTTCACACACACACATGTCACATCAACACGTCCCTCCAGCCAGACCCCCACAAAGGGCGTGTTCGATAATGGCGTGTTCGATAAATTGTAAGTGGGACAAGAATGAAGAGAGGGAATGAAGATAAATAAGGAGATGAAGATAAAATGAAGAGATGAACAACTCTTCCTTCTTCACATCTCTCTAGTTTGTTTGGGCAAGTTTGAAAGAAGGAAGAGGAAAAAAATCCTAATAAATTAGTTTTAAAAAACCAAAAAGAAACCTAAAAAATTAATCTATGTGTCAAAAACTGTCGCCCTTCTCGGTGATATCCTCGTCACAGTCACCCCTCCCCTCTCTCGACCTCGTCCTTGTTGGGATTTGGGTCGAACAAATAGTCCCACATCGGGTAGACGTGGGATGGTCTTGGAAATATAAGGATTTGGGCAACTCCACCTAAAAGGATAGTCTTTTGGGATGGTGTCCCAAGTCCTTCAAGTGGTATTAGAGCCATGCCCCGAACTTAGTCGTGTGTGTGGGTGATTTCGACGATGTAGATCCCCCCAATGGCGTAAAGGCACAATGGGCTTGCCCACCCCACTGGCGCAAAAAGGCGCAAGGCCTCTGTGAAGCTAATGTTAGGCTCTCGAGAAATTTGGCAGTGGTGCTCCTTTAAAATGGGGTGCGGCGGCTATCACGCGGTGAAGAGAAGTGACCGACTGCAGTGCTTCACACAAGGCGTGCCGTAGCCTCACGCAGTGAAGAGTTGGATCTCGATGGAACATCTGATCTTCCGGTGTGAAGATAGTTGAGCTTGCAGGGAGACTCTTATTCGAGGGGGGATTGTTAGGATTTGGGTCGAACAAATAGTCCCACATCGGCTAGACGTGGGGATGGATGGTCTTGAGAATATAAGGATTTGGACAACTCCACCTAAAAGGCTAGTGTTTTGGGACTCTTTGTTCGAGGGATTGTTGGGATTTAGGACGAACAAATAGTCCCACATCGGCTAGACGTGGGGATGGATGTGGGAATGGTCTTGGGAATATAAGGATTTGGACAACTCCACCTAAAAGGCTAGTGTTTTGGGATAGGCCCTATGACGTCGACTCGCCGTCCTATAAAGCTCTTCACTTGACCTGAACATCTAGCTCCTCGTTGTCGACGCGACATCCAGCTTCTAACCAATGACAAATTTTTTTTATGTTTAAAATTTGTTTCCTTATCAAATTTACATTGTTTTTTTTGTCAGAATTCACTTTTTTCATTAAAGATTTTAATAAAAATAAAATAAGACAAATATCCTTTTACAAATACTTTTACAAAAAGAATATTTTCTCCCATTTAATTAACTTATTACGGGTTTTGCGTTATGGGGAGAGTAAACATAATTTTTTTCCAATTACTAAAAGAAAATTTATATATATTTTTCATTGAAGGTACGTTTTCAATTGTTATGATAAAATAACTTTTTTATTGCATAACCTTCTCTCATTCTTCCAATTCAAAAATTAAAATTCAAATAGTAGTCTTAATTAGTTAGTTTAAATAAATAATGATTGAGTTCAAACCTTCACTCAGAGATACAGAATTCAGGTATACAGAACAGAAGTGCAAGTACTCAACACTACCGCTATAGCAAAGTGGCTATGCGGGTCGTGATCCACAAGGAGGGACTAGCGATGAAAGCTTTTTAAAAGTTCTCTTTAGATCGCTATAAATGATTAAAGTTCTTCTTTTTTTCTTTAAAAGAAAAGAAAAATAAGTTATGTTAAATTGTGAAGTAGTAGGTTGGAGTAGATAGAGAAAATAGAAAATGAATTTATACAAAGAAATTAAAAAGTGTGAATAAAAGAGTTGAGAAATGGTATTGATCTAAACTGAAAGATTAAAAAAAGAAAACCTAAAAGAAATACTTACCTTTTTTGGTTGATGACTTATCTTGGATCGTTGGCACGTTTACCTTACTTTGGAGATGATCAACGCATAATCCATAAGATCGAGCTCAGTTCCCATTCGCATTACATCATCAAGACGAATAAAAATGAAATGATACAAAATCTTGAGGAGGAGATCATCATCATGAAATATCAGCGGCACACACACAACAAGGCTATACCGATGCTAATAGATTCGCTTAACTCATCAAAAACAAAAGAGGAAGGAAAAGAAAACAAGAATAAAGAAGAAAAAGTAACTTTCGATTCGATTAAATAACAATGAAAGAAAAGATGAATACTTACACCGGTGTCACTCTCAGTACAAGCACATTTTTCATTCCTTCATGAAAATTCTTCTCTCCTCTCAGTTACATAAAGAAGATAAAAATTTACATTAAAAGAGAAAAAAAATCTAATTTAAACTTATAAAACAATCTATTCTAACCTCTACTTTCTCGTCCCCTGTGACCTCAGAGTATGCAGGTATTGAAATCACCTAGAGGGGGGTGAATAGGTGATGGCTATACTAAGTGACAAATAATGCGGACTAGAAACTACTTGACAATAAACAACAACAATATTAAAACTTGCAAGGAAGTAGACAAATAATAGCAAGTAAAGAAGATAGTAGAGTTTAAAGATAAGTGGATAATCGCAAACACGAGAATATGTTTCGAGGTTCGAGCCACTGTTCTACGTCCCCGCCTTCAACATGATGAAGGATTTCCACTATGCTTGATCCCACCGGATCGTCAATATAAGTTCTCACTAGAACTCTTCGGACACACTTGTCCTCTCTCACAGTGCCGCAACACCGACTTAGAGCTCACTAGCTCGCTGAGGCCGCAACCTCTACAACTTCTCAATATGAGGAAACGGTGATCAACACTTGACCACAAACAAAACTCACATGCATAATCCTATAACCAAGATGAGAAGATGAAACTTTAGGGATTGCGTGGTGCTAGAACAAGTAGAGAAGTAGAAGAGAAAGCTTCAAGCTAAAATACAAAAGGATTGAAAATTTGGCTCAAGAAAATTCTTTTGCTAAAAGGCTAAACTTTGATAAATTTTAATTTTACTCTTGTAAATGTCATATTTTAGTTGTATAACACTCCCACTATTTATAGGGGATGAAACAGGGTTAAACAAGCTAAAATATTCGTTGGGAGAAGCCCCAAAAAAAGACAAACCAAAATATAGCCGTTGAAATCTGTCAGCAGACTTTGGCTGCTGTCGGTCGATCGAGCTGGTCGACCGCCAACGGTCGGATTTTCGACCGTTGGGAAAGCGGTCGACCGGGCGGTCGACCGAAGTCCCAAACAAAGAGTGACCACTCTCTATCGGTCGATCAGACCGTCGACCGAAACAAAAAGAGAGCTCTGCTCTTTCTATCGGTCGATCGGGATGGTCGACCGATATGCACAATGCACATTGGTGCATGTCGGTCGACCGTCCGGTCGACCAACAGAGCAGTTCTCCTCTGCCAGCGGTCGACCGTGCGGTCGACTGGACAAGGCCAAATTTACAGTTTGGAAAACTTTTGAAGTGTTAATTTTTTCGATAAATTTTCTTTAGACGGGTAGATACAAAATAGAGTTCTAGGGATAAGAAGATCATAGTGTGATCATAAATCAACACTAATACAATTTGAACTATATTTTGATAAAAATTCTTTTTCTATAATAAAAATCGTTTTTCTAAAACCTTGTTTTTCCAAAAAACGATTTTTCCAAACTTTATTTTTCTAAAACTTGGTAAGAAATTTGTAATAAAATTTTGTTTGAAAGCATGAAGCAATATCAAATGTGTGTGTGGCAATCCCAAGGTTATCAACCTCTATCATCTCGGTTTTGAAAAATAGACTATAAATCCTAACTAAAATGAAAAATGCAAAGATAAAAATCTTGTATAGTCTTCTCAACTTATTTGATGATCCTTGTAACGCCCCGATTCCACAGATACGGGGACGTCACTGCGACGTATATACGCAGGTCAAAAGGTGCCCCCACGTATACACGCTAAGCATAAAAGTACAACAAGGATCAGAGTGCACGACAAAGCGTGATTTCCATACATGTGCCAACATAAAAGTACAAGTACAAGTCATCACAAGATATGATAAAATATTACACATTACATGTATCTTTTATCACAACTAAGTCCAAAAGCAAAGATACAACATAAACACAAAATGCTCACGAGTAGGATGAAGATCCCGTGAGTCAAAAGAAGGATCTGGCGCAAGGACTGGAGCTAATCAGCCTGCTCGCTAAAGAAAGCTCGATCTTCTGTGGATGGCTCCACTTCGATCCAAGCTTCGGAACCTGAACATACAAATCCAAGGGAGTCAGGACCTCCCGAAAATGAACAGGTTATAGCCAAGTGGCTAAGAGATATGAATAATAAGAACGGAACAGCATAATGAATATAACCCAACAAGTAATGAAAGCATAAAGAACTAAAGTCAGAAAGAAATGGATGCATAGTTAAAGTCTATTATTATTATTACTTGTCTTACTGCGATATCTAGCTATGTGACCCAGCGTCCCAGCGCACATAGATCCATATCCTAGTAATACAAGGTTGTTATTGGAAACAGCGGGGGTATCAACGAACTATGTTTACAGTGGACCCCGTACATGCCCGGGATAACGGTCCAGGATTGTTCCGTTGCTTGGTGACGGAAGCCAGCCGCTAGGCTATTCAGGAGGGACTTATGTATGCCCTTATCATGATAGTACTCAGGAAAAGGGAGCAAGCACTCCCCTCGGTCTCCTGGAGGCCCTCAGGTTAGACCGGAACATAATTGTACAATATACCTAATGTCACTGTAAACACGAACACATATCGATATCCGCATGTTTCCCCCTGACCCAATGTAAGTTGGTCCATTTTATACAAAAGTTGAATGCATCATGCTTGGTTCAAGAGATGGCATGATAAGTGGTGATATTCACTATTTAACATGTCATGAAACGAGAATATGCAATAACAAGTCATGAAGTTACAAGAGATAACATCCATCCAGCAATAGGTCAAGTAGTACCAGTTATGAAGCATAAACAAGCATAATATAATACACATATATCAAGGGTAAGATCCAAATTTAGAAAAGAAACCAACTATAATAAACAGCTTAAATTAGTCGACTAGGTGGAAGGTGTAGTCGACTGGTAGGGGTCATAAGTCGACTAACAGTCTGGATTAGTCGACTAAAACTGGGTTCCAGAGAGTTGATATTCTGTTTCAGGGAAAGTTAGTCGACTAGGTAAAAAGGGTAGTCGACTAACAGACACGCAAGTCGACTAACAGTCAAGCTAAGTCGACTAGAACTGGGATACAGAGAGTTAAGTTCGTTTCAGGAGTCGACTAAGGTGAGAAGGGTTAGTCGACTAGTAGTCTATAGTCGACTAATAAATAGGATAAGTCGACTAGGGCCGAGAGTTGGGTTTCTGGTTCAAGTAAGGTTAGTCGACTAGGGAGGAATGTGTAGTCGACTAACAGTGATTTCCAGAGAGTTGAGGTTCATTTCCAGAAAGGGTTAGTCGACTAATAATCAGGGTAAGTCGACTAAAACTGTGTTTCAGAAAAAGGTTATGGTTCAACTAGAAGGGTTAGTCGACTAATGCCTAGGTCAAGTCGACTAATCTGGGTCTGTAAGTAGTGTACAGAACAGAATTTGCAGGTCGAATTTGAAGGTCAAATGTGTGATTTTGAAGGCACAAGTGAACAAGATGTGGAATACAAGTACACTAGGGAATTCACATGTCTTGGTGAGTAAGAATACTCACTAGGAGTGATCAATCGACGTTTTATGCGGTCGAAAGAGTCGTTGACGACGAATGGCGCCAAGGTGATCTTCGGTGGCGAAGAAGGCTATGATCCAAGGTCCAAGGTGGTTGCTTGAGGTGGGGATGAAGTCCTTGAGGTGGTTCTTGGAGCTAGGGTTGAGGTTGAGAAGGAGGAGAGATTTTTGGGAGAAGGCTATCACTTAGGTGAAATGAAGAAAAAAAGAAAAGAAGTGTAAAGGAATGTTTATATAGGTGTTAGATTTTGTAAGGGAGTTGCAAATAGTGTAATTGAGAGGGGGTTTTGTGCAAATATGGGGAGGGTGAGGTGTCCCTCACTTGGCCACTTGGCCGGCCATGGGGGAGAGAGAGAATGAGTGGGATTTAAAAAGGATTAGGTGAAAGTGAGTGGGATTATGTGGAAAATTGGAATTATTGGAAAATTGGAAAATGGAATTTTGGAAAATACCGGAATCGTCCGAAATTCAAGTATCTCGGAACGACCCGAAAATTTTACCAAAAATCAAGAATAACATTTTAAGACTCATGGTGAAATTCGTTTGGAGAAATAATTTATAGTTTTAAAACTAAAAATCCCGGAATCAGTTATCTACCGACTCCGTTGGAATTTTCATAAATTCATAAAATTCCCAGAAAAAGTATTTAGATAGAAAATATGATTCTAAGAAATAAAGTCTAAAGGACCTTCTAGAAATTCCTAACTGTTTGTGAATTAAAAATCCGAGAATCGATCAGCGGTACTGGTCGACACCGGTTTTGAAAATATTTAATTAAATTCAGGAAAATTCTAGAAAATCATAAAAAATATATAATATTGGAAAATGATTTTTAAAACTGAAATCGGTCAAATACAGGAAGTAAATCGAAAAATACGATCGAAAAACTGAATACGCAACCAAGTACGTATTCCGGGAACGGGGTATTACAATCCATCCACCTTACAAAAATTTCGTCCTCGAAATTTCATAAAGTGAAAGGTAACAGCAAAGAAGGACAACAGATAGATAAGGATAATAAGAAAGATAACAGTAGGAAGGAATAGAAGGAAAGAGTTTTACCAATCAAGAAGTGAAGAGTTGAGGGTAACGCTCACGGACAACATCCTCTCGTTCCCATGTGGCTTCTCCAGGGGCATGTCTGTTCCAAGACACCAACACTAATGGTATGGCTTTGTTCTTCAATGTCTTAACACTCTTATCCAAAATGGCCATCGGCTGCTCTTGATAGGACAAGTCTGGTCGTAGTTCCAGTTCGGAGTGATCCAGGATATGGCTATCATCCTTCACATACTTCCTCAGCTGTGACACGTGGAATACATTGTGAACTCCGTCCAAAGATGGCGGTAACGCCAACCTGTAAGACACCTCTCCCACTCGGTCCAAGATCTCGAATGGGCCGATGTATCTCGGACTAAGCTTTCCACGAGTACCGAACCGGATTACTCCCTTGGTAGGTGATATCTTCAAAAACACATGATCTCCTGCCTGGAATTCCAATGGCCTTCTCAGTGTGTCTGCCCAACTCTTCTGCCGACTCTGTGCTGCCCTGAGGTGATCTCTGATAATCCTGACTTTATCTGTTGTCTGAATCAGGATCTCTGGTCCCAAAAGTCTCCTCTCACCGACTTCATCCCAACAAATCGGTGACCTACACTTCCTTCCATACAATGCTTCAAAAGGTGCCATCTTGATACTTGCCTGATAGCTGTTATTATAAGAAAACTCAGCCAAGTGAAGATGGTCTTCCCACGATCCCTGGAATTCAATCATACAAGCCCGCAACATATCTTCAAGAATCTGGATAGTCCTCTCAGATTGTCCGTCTGTCTGAGGATGATATGAAGTACTGAATTTCAGACGAGTCCCTAGACTTTCTTGGAGGCTTTCCCAGAAATGAGATCTGAATCTGGTGTCTCTGTCTGATACAATACTAACTGGAACTCCATGCAGACGAACTATCTCCTTCATGTACTTGTCTGCCAGAACCTCTGTTGACTGACCCACCCTGAATGGTATGAAGTGAGCTGATTTGGTGAGGCGATCGATGATTACCCACACCGCATTATTACCTTTAGGACTGCGAGGCAATGCCGTGACAAAATCCATGGTGATGTGCTCCCACTTCCACTCAGGTATCGGTAAAGGTTGCAGAAGTCCAGCTGTCCTTTGATGCTCAATCTTTATCTGCTGGCAAACCAAGCACTTGGCAACATACTGGGCTATCTCCCTCTTCATAGCATTCCACCAAAACTGCTTCTTCATATCCTGATACATCTTGTTTCCCCCTGGGTGTATGGAATAAGCTGAACTGTGTGCTTCTGCCAAAATCTTCTGTCGAACTTCTCCTTGGGGAACACAAATCCTGCTACCAAAGTATAAGGCACCATCCGGATGAATACTGATATCAGTCCTCAATCCAGCCTCTACCTGAGCTCGGAATTGCTGCAATCTGGGGTCTTCCTTCTGAGCTTCCTTGATCTCATCTATCAATGCTGACTGAATCTGCATGGTCATGAACTGTCCTACCCTTTCAGCTCCTTGTACCAACATTAAGTCCAATCTGATGATGTCCTGAATCAACTCCTTCTGCTGAGTAAGTTGGACAAGCACTCTATACTCTGGCTTCCTGCTCAGTGCATCCGGTACTGTATTGACCTTGCCTGGATGATATTGCAAGTCAATATCATAGTCCGCCATCAGCTCCAGCCACCGCCTCTGCCTCATGTTCAACTCCTTCTGTGAGAAAATATACTTGAGACTCTTGTGATCCGTGTATATCAACACCTTATCTCCCAGAAGATAATGCCTCCAGATCTTCAAAGCAAATATGACAGCTGCTAGCTCCAAGTCATGAGTTGGGTAATTCCGCTCATGAGGCTTCAGTTGCCTAGATGCATAAGCTATAACATGATCATGTTGCATAAGTACACATCCCAGGCCTTTTCCTGATGCATCACTGAAGATGACCATCCCTCCTCTTCCCGAGGGAGTCCTCAAGATTGGAGCTGAAATGAGCCTCTGCTTCAATTGCTCAAAAGCTGCAGTACATTCCTCTGTCCATATGTACCTTTCTCCTTTCCTGGTGAGCTTGGTCAACGGGGCTGCAATCCTAGAGAAGTCTTGGACAAAGCGTCTGTAATATCCGGCTAGTCCAAGAAAACTCTTAATCTCAGTCACCGTCTTTGGAATTGGCCAGTCCTTCACTGCCTGGACTTTGCTAGGATCAACTGAAATCCCTTCTGCTGAAACCACGTGTCCAAGGAAGGCTATACTGTCCAACCAAAAGTCACACTTGCTCCTCTTCACATGAAGCTGCTCCTGCTGGAGAGTCTGCAATACAATCCTCAAGTGTTCTGCATGCTCCTTGTTGTCCTTTGAATAGATCAAGATATCATCTATAAAAACAACAACAAATTGATCCAAATAGGGCGAGAACACTCGGTTCATCAAATCCATGAAAACTGCAGGGGCATTGGTGACTCCGAAAGGCATAACTAGAAATTCATAGTGGCCATAACGGGTCCTGAATGCCGTCTTCGGAATATCCTCTTTCTTCATCCTTAGCTGATGGTAACCCGACTGCAAATCCAATTTAGAGAATACCCGGGCTCCATGAAGCTGATCAAACAAATCATCAATCCTTGGTAAGGGATACTTGTTCTTGATGGTAACCTTGTTCAATTCTCTATAATCAATACAAAGTCTTTTACCACCATCCTTCTTGTTCGCCAATAGCACTGGAGCTCCCCATGGTGAAGTACTTGGCCGAATCAATCCCTTGTCTGAGTATTCCTGCAGCTGCTTCTTCAGAATCTCTAACTCCGTAGGTGCCATCCTGTACGGGGCCTTGGATATAGGAGCTACTCCAGGCACAGTCTCAATAGAGAACTCAATCATCCTTTCAGGTGGCAGTCCTGAGATCTCAGCAAACACTCCTGGAAATTCATCCCACACCGGTACTCCCTTCTGAACCTCCAAAGTAGTCAACCGAGTCCTTCTCTTAGTAGACTTCACTTCTCCCTTGAATTGGAATTCCGGTTGACGAGGGATCCTGAAAATAATCTTCTTCTCCCTACAGTCAATAACTGCATAGTACTGACTGAGCCAGGTCATGCCTAAGATTACGTCGTACCCCTTGGTGTCTAGTACGAGCATATCTATGGCCAAGGTCTTATCACAAAGTTCTACTGGGCAGTCAGCACAAACTCTAGAAGACATGACTACTCCATTCCCTGTACTAATCTCCCATTTGTGGTCTAAAGATCTAACAGGTATGGAATGCAATGCCACAAAATGATCTGAGATAAAACAATGTGAAGCACCTGAATCGAAGAGGGCTAAAACAGGTTTAGAATGCACCCTGATATTACCTGTTATCACCTCCTCAGAAGTCTCAGCCTCTACTTCTGTCAAATTGAAGGCTTGCCCCCTCCCACGCCCTGCTGCGGTCCTAGCTCCTCTCTGGACTGGGCGAATAGCTTGCTGTGGAGGAGGGGGAGGAACTCTCCTGATCATCGGTCCCTGATTCCTCTGCCCCGGTGGCCCTGGAAGTGCTCTCTGTCCATTCGGTCCCTGAAGTGCTGGCAAAGCTTGGCCGGCTATCCCCATTCTCTTGTGTGGACAGGTCTCTATAGAATGGTCTCGGGAACCACACACCAAGCATAATCCATTTGCCCTACGGCAATTCTGTCGAATGTGGCCTGGCTTCTGACAATAACTGCAGAAGGATAATGGTTGGGCCGTCTGGTAAGGAGCCGGTCTGAATGGTTGCCTCATAGCCTGAACCTTCGCTGCTCTGTAAGGGCCTCCTCTCCCCATAGGTGGAAATGGCCTCTTCATGGCCTGGTTCCTCACCTGATCCTCTTGCTTCTTCTCTAGCCCACGCTCCACCTCTCGAGCTATGGTGAGAACTTCAGAATAAGTCTTCAGCTGCTGGGGCATCAAGAAGACCTGAATATCCATCTGCAAGCCCTGCTGAAATCTACTAGCCCGCTTCTCCTCATCAGTTACCATGTACGGAGCAAAGCGGCTAAGCCTGAGAAATTCCGCGGCATACTCATCCACGGACCTATTCCCTTGCTGAAGTCTGATGAACTGCTCTTCCATGTCCTTCTGAGCAGTGGCGGGGAAGAATCTGCTATAAAAGCTCTTGGAGAATGTGTCCCAGGTGACAGGCTTCTCCAATCTGGCCTCCTCAGCAAGCCACCAAGTTCTGGCTATATCCTTCAATTGAATCTTAGCAACCTCCACTTGATTCTCCTTTGGAACTCGAGCTGCATTCAATAAGTCTGAGGTATCTGTCAGCCATTGCTCAGCATCCAGGGGTTTCTCTTCACCCGTGAATATGGCTGGTTGCAGCCGTCTGAAGTCTGAAACATTTCCCGGCCTCTGTTCCTTTGGAGCGGCCAATTCTTGCCGGAGGAGTTCCGTCTGCTGCTGCTGGTTCTCCATCATCGTCTGAATGACCCTCAGAATATCCACATTCTCTCCAGTGGGTCCATTCGATGCTTGTCCAGAGTTGTTTCTACCCGTCCTTCTCTCCATACCGAATTGGGAAAAGATAACTGAATTGGAAAAATGGAAGGAGTTTAGGACACAAGGGACACAAGGGAGGGATCAAGAAGGACTGGATAACTTTGTACATTGTAGTTGGCAATCAGCAAATTACTAGAATTTGCTGCTTGATTGTACTTTAGGTGTGAGAGCCTAGGCTCTGATACCAACCTGTAACGCCCCGATTCCACAGATACGGGGACGTCACTGCGACGTATATACGCAGGTCAAAAGGTGCCCCCACGTATACACGCTAAGCATAAAAGTACAACAAGGATCAGAGTGCACGACAAAGCGTGATTTCCATACATATGCCAACATAAAAGTACAAGTACAAGTCATCACAAGATATGATAAAATATTACACATTACATGTATCTTTTATCACAACTAAGTCCAAAAGCAAAAGATACAACATAAACACAAAATGCTCACGAGTAGGATGAAGATCCCGTGAGTCAAAAGAAGGATCTGGCGCAAGGACTGGAGCTAATCAGCCTGCTCGCTAAAGAAAGCTCGATCTTCTGTGGATGGCTCCACTTCGATCCAAGCTTCGGAACCTGAACATACAAATCCAAGGGAGTCAGGACCTCCCGAAAATGAACAGGTTATAGCCAAGTGGCTAAGAGATATGAATAATAAGAACGGAACAGCATAATGAATATAACCCAACAAGTAATGAAAGCATAAAGAACTAAAGTCAGAAAGAAATGGATGCATAGTTAAAGTCTATTATTATTATTACTTGTCTTACTGCGATATCTAGCTATGTGACCCAGCGTCCCAGCGCACATAGATCCATATCCTAGTAATACAAGGTTGTTATTGGAAACAGCGGGGGTATCAACGAACTATGTTTACAGTGGACCCCGTACATGCCCGGGATAACGGTCCAGGATTGTTCCGTTGCTTGGTGACGGAAGCCAGCCGCTAGGCTATTCAGGAGGGACTTATGTATGCCCTTATCATGATAGTACTCAGGAAAAGGGAGCAAGCACTCCCCTCGGTCTCCTGGAGGCCCTCAGGTTAGACCGGAACATAATTGTACAATATACCTAATGTCACTGTAAACACGAACACATATCGATATCCGCATGTTTCCCCCTGACCCAATGTAAGTTGGTCCATTTTATACAAAAGTTGAATGCATCATGCTTGGTTCAAGAGATGGCATGATAAGTGGTGATATTCACTATTTAACATGTCATGAAACGAGAATATGCAATAACAAGTCATGAAGTTACAAGAGATAACATCCATCCAGCAATAGGTCAAGTAGTACCAGTTATGAAGCATAAACAAGCATAATATAATACACATATATCAAGGGTAAGATCCAAATTTAGAAAAGAAACCAACTATAATAAACAGCTTAAATTAGTCGACTAGGTGGAAGGTGTAGTCGACTGGTAGGGGTCATAAGTCGACTAACAGTCTGGATTAGTCGACTAAAACTGGGTTCCAGAGAGTTGATATTCTGTTTCAGGGAAAGTTAGTCGACTAGGTAAAAAGGGTAGTCGACTAACAGACACGCAAGTCGACTAACAGTCAAGCTAAGTCGACTAGAACTGGGATACAGAGAGTTAAGTTCGTTTCAGGAGTCGACTAAGGTGAGAAGGGTTAGTCGACTAGTAGTCTATAGTCGACTAATAAATAGGATAAGTCGACTAGGGCCGAGAGTTGGGTTTCTGGTTCAAGTAAGGTTAGTCGACTAGGGAGGAATGTGTAGTCGACTAACAGTGATTTCCAGAGAGTTGAGGTTCATTTCCAGAAAGGGTTAGTCGACTAATAATCAGGGTAAGTCGACTAAAACTGTGTTTCAGAAAAAGGTTATGGTTCAACTAGAAGGGTTAGTCGACTAATGCCTAGGTCAAGTCGACTAATCTGGGTCTGTAAGTAGTGTACAGAACAGAATTTGCAGGTCGAATTTGAAGGTCAAATGTGTGATTTTGAAGGCACAAGTGAACAAGATGTGGAATACAAGTACACTAGGGAATTCACATGTCTTGGTGAGTAAGAATACTCACTAGGAGTGATCAATCGACGTTTTATGCGGTCGAAAGAGTCGTTGACGACGAATGGCGCCAAGGTGATCTTCGGTGGCGAAGAAGGCTATGATCCAAGGTCCAAGGTGGTTGCTTGAGGTGGGGATGAAGTCCTTGAGGTGGTTCTTGGAGCTAGGGTTGAGGTTGAGAAGGAGGAGAGATTTTTGGGAGAAGGCTATCACTTAGGTGAAATGAAGAAAAAAGAAAAGAAGTGTAAAGGAATGTTTATATAGGTGTTAGATTTTGTAAGGGAGTTGCAAATAGTGTAATTGAGAGGGGGTTTTGTGCAAATATGGGGAGGGTGAGGTGTCCCTCACTTGGCCACTTGGCCGGCCATGGGGGAGAGAGAGAATGAGTGGGATTTAAAAAGGATTAGGTGAAAGTGAGTGGGATTATGTGGAAAATTGGAATTATTGGAAAATTGGAAAATGGAATTTTGGAAAATACCGGAATCGTCCGAAATTCAAGTATCTCGGAACGACCCGAAAATTTTACCAAAAATCAAGAATAACATTTTAAGACTCATGGTGAAATTCGTTTGGAGAAATAATTTATAGTTTTAAAACTAAAAATCCCGGAATCAGTTATCTACCGACTCCGTTGGAATTTTCATAAATTCATAAAATTCCCAGAAAAAGTATTTAGATAGAAAATATGATTCTAAGAAATAAAGTCTAAAGGACCTTCTAGAAATTCCTAACTGTTTGTGAATTAAAAATCCGAGAATCGATCAGCGGTACTGGTCGACACCGGTTTTGAAAATATTTAATTAAATTCAGGAAAATTCCAGAAAATCATAAAAAATATATAATATTGGAAAATGATTTTAAAACTGAAATCGGTCAAATACAGGAAGTAAATCGAAAAATACGATCGAAAAACTGAATACGCAACCAAGTACGTATTCCGGGAACGGGGTATTACAATCCATCCACCTTACAAAAATTTCGTCCTCGAAATTTCATAAAGTGAAAGGTAACAGCAAAGAAGGACAACAGATAGATAAGGATAATAAGAAAGATAACAGTAGGAAGGAATAGAAGGAAAGAGTTTTACCAATCAAGAAGTGAAGAGTTGAGGGTAACGCTCACGGACAACATCCTCTCGTTCCCATGTGGCTTCTCCAGGGGCATGTCTGTTCCAAGACACCAACACTAATGGTATGGCTTTGTTCTTCAATGTCTTAACACTCTTATCCAAAATGGCCATCGGCTGCTCTTGATAGGACAAGTCTGGTCGTAGTTCCAGTTCGGAGTGATCCAGGATATGGCTATCATCCTTCACATACTTCCTCAGCTGTGACACGTGGAATACATTGTGAACTCCGTCCAAAGATGGCGGTAACGCCAACCTGTAAGACACCTCTCCCACTCGGTCCAAGATCTCGAATGGGCCGATGTATCTCGGACTAAGCTTTCCACGAGTACCGAACCGGATTACTCCCTTGGTAGGTGATATCTTCAAAAACACATGATCTCCTGCCTGGAATTCCAATGGCCTTCTCAGTGTGTCTGCCCAACTCTTCTGCCGACTCTGTGCTGCCCTGAGGTGATCTCTGATAATCCTGACTTTATCTGTTGTCTGAATCAGGATCTCTGGTCCCAAAAGTCTCCTCTCACCGACTTCATCCCAACAAATCGGTGACCTACACTTCCTTCCATACAATGCTTCAAAAGGTGCCATCTTGATACTTGCCTGATAGCTGTTATTATAAGAAAACTCAGCCAAGTGAAGATGGTCTTCCCACGATCCCTGGAATTCAATCATACAAGCCCGCAACATATCTTCAAGAATCTGGATAGTCCTCTCAGATTGTCCGTCTGTCTGAGGATGATATGAAGTACTGAATTTCAGACGAGTCCCTAGACTTTCTTGGAGGCTTTCCCAGAAATGAGATCTGAATCTGGTGTCTCTGTCTGATACAATACTAACTGGAACTCCATGCAGACGAACTATCTCCTTCATGTACTTGTCTGCCAGAACCTCTGTTGACTGACCCACCCTGAATGGTATGAAGTGAGCTGATTTGGTGAGGCGATCGATGATTACCCACACCGCATTATTACCTTTAGGACTGCGAGGCAATGCCGTGACAAAATCCATGGTGATGTGCTCCCACTTCCACTCAGGTATCGGTAAAGGTTGCAGAAGTCCAGCTGTCCTTTGATGCTCAATCTTTATCTGCTGGCAAACCAAGCACTTGGCAACATACTGGGCTATCTCCCTCTTCATAGCATTCCACCAAAACTGCTTCTTCATATCCTGATACATCTTGTTTCCCCCTGGGTGTATGGAATAAGCTGAACTGTGTGCTTCTGCCAAAATCTTCTGTCGAACTTCTCCTTGGGGAACACAAATCCTGCTACCAAAGTATAAGGCACCATCCGGATGAATACTGATATCAGTCCTCAATCCAGCCTCTACCTGAGCTCGGAATTGCTGCAATCTGGGGTCTTCCTTCTGAGCTTCCTTGATCTCATCTATCAATGCTGACTGAATCTGCATGGTCATGAACTGTCCTACCCTTTCAGCTCCTTGTACCAACATTAAGTCCAATCTGATGATGTCCTGAATCAACTCCTTCTGCTGAGTAAGTTGGACAAGCACTCTATACTCTGGCTTCCTGCTCAGTGCATCCGGTACTGTATTGACCTTGCCTGGATGATATTGCAAGTCAATATCATAGTCCGCCATCAGCTCCAGCCACCGCCTCTGCCTCATGTTCAACTCCTTCTGTGAGAAAATATACTTGAGACTCTTGTGATCCGTGTATATCAACACCTTATCTCCCAGAAGATAATGCCTCCAGATCTTCAAAGCAAATATGACAGCTGCTAGCTCCAAGTCATGAGTTGGGTAATTCCGCTCATGAGGCTTCAGTTGCCTAGATGCATAAGCTATAACATGATCATGTTGCATAAGTACACATCCCAGGCCTTTTCCTGATGCATCACTGAAGATGACCATCCCTCCTCTTCCCGAGGGAGTCCTCAAGATTGGAGCTGAAATGAGCCTCTGCTTCAATTGCTCAAAAGCTGCAGTACATTCCTCTGTCCATATGTACCTTTCTCCTTTCCTGGTGAGCTTGGTCAACGGGGCTGCAATCCTAGAGAAGTCTTGGACAAAGCGTCTGTAATATCCGGCTAGTCCAAGAAAACTCTTAATCTCAGTCACCGTCTTTGGAATTGGCCAGTCCTTCACTGCCTGGACTTTGCTAGGATCAACTGAAATCCCTTCTGCTGAAACCACGTGTCCAAGGAAGGCTATACTGTCCAACCAAAAGTCACACTTGCTCCTCTTCACATGAAGCTGCTCCTGCTGGAGAGTCTGCAATACAATCCTCAAGTGTTCTGCATGCTCCTTGTTGTCCTTTGAATAGATCAAGATATCATCTATAAAAACAACAACAAATTGATCCAAATAGGGCGAGAACACTCGGTTCATCAAATCCATGAAAACTGCAGGGGCATTGGTGACTCCGAAAGGCATAACTAGAAATTCATAGTGGCCATAACGGGTCCTGAATGCCGTCTTCGGAATATCCTCTTTCTTCATCCTTAGCTGATGGTAACCCGACTGCAAATCCAATTTAGAGAATACCCGGGCTCCATGAAGCTGATCAAACAAATCATCAATCCTTGGTAAGGGATACTTGTTCTTGATGGTAACCTTGTTCAATTCTCTATAATCAATACAAAGTCTTTTACCACCATCCTTCTTGTTCGCCAATAGCACTGGAGCTCCCCATGGTGAAGTACTTGGCCGAATCAATCCCTTGTCTGAGTATTCCTGCAGCTGCTTCTTCAGAATCTCTAACTCCGTAGGTGCCATCCTGTACGGGGCCTTGGATATAGGAGCTACTCCAGGCACAGTCTCAATAGAGAACTCAATCATCCTTTCAGGTGGCAGTCCTGAGATCTCAGCAAACACTCCTGGAAATTCATCCCACACCGGTACTCCCTTCTGAACCTCCAAAGTAGTCAACCGAGTCCTTCTCTTAGTAGACTTCACTTCTCCCTGAATTGGAATTCCGGTTGACGAGGGATCCTGAAAATAATCTTCTTCTCCCTACAGTCAATAACTGCATAGTACTGACTGAGCCAGGTCATGCCTAAGATTACGTCGTACCCCTTGGTGTCTAGTACGAGCATATCTATGGCCAAGGTCTTATCACAAAGTTCTACTGGGCAGTCAGCACAAACTCTAGAAGACATGACTACTCCATTCCCTGTACTAATCTCCCATTTGTGGTCTAAAGATCTAACAGGTATGGAATGCAATGCCACAAAATGATCTGAGATAAAACAATGTGAAGCACCTGAA
This sequence comes from Agave tequilana, assembly GCA_038442645.1. Classification (NCBI taxonomy): domain Eukaryota; kingdom Viridiplantae; phylum Streptophyta; class Magnoliopsida; order Asparagales; family Asparagaceae; genus Agave; species Agave tequilana. Next base: position 36,495 of record JAVJIF010010884.1, on the reverse strand, counting down.
TCGAAGAGGGCTAAAACAGGTTTAGAATGCACCCTGATATTACCTGTTATCACCTCCTCAGAAGTCTCAGCCTCTACTTCTGTCAAATTGAAGGCTTGCCCCCTCCCACGCCCTGCTGCGGTCCTAGCTCCTCTCTGGACTGGGCGAATAGCTTGCTGTGGAGGAGGGGGAGGAACTCTCCTGATCATCGGTCCCTGATTCCTCTGCCCCGGTGGCCCTGGAAGTGCTCTCTGTCCATTCGGTCCCTGAAGTGCTGGCAAAGCTTGGCCGGCTATCCCCATTCTCTTGTGTGGACAGGTCTCTATAGAATGGTCTCGGGAACCACACACCAAGCATAATCCATTTGCCCTACGGCAATTCTGTCGAATGTGGCCTGGCTTCTGACAATAACTGCAGAAGGATAATGGTTGGGCCGTCTGGTAAGGAGCCGGTCTGAATGGTTGCCTCATAGCCTGAACCTTCGCTGCTCTGTAAGGGCCTCCTCTCCCCATAGGTGGAAATGGCCTCTTCATGGCCTGGTTCCTCACCTGATCCTCTTGCTTCTTCTCTAGCCCACGCTCCACCTCTCGAGCTATGGTGAGAACTTCAGAATAAGTCTTCAGCTGCTGGGGCATCAAGAAGACCTGAATATCCATCTGCAAGCCCTGCTGAAATCTACTAGCCCGCTTCTCCTCATCAGTTACCATGTACGGAGCAAAGCGGCTAAGCCTGAGAAATTCCGCGGCATACTCATCCACGGACCTATTCCCTTGCTGAAGTCTGATGAACTGCTCTTCCATGTCCTTCTGAGCAGTGGCGGGGAAGAATCTGCTATAAAAGCTCTTGGAGAATGTGTCCCAGGTGACAGGCTTCTCCAATCTGGCCTCCTCAGCAAGCCACCAAGTTCTGGCTATATCCTTCAGTTGAATCTTAGCAACCTCCACTTGATTCTCCTGTGGAACTCGAGCTGCATTCAATAAGTCTGAGGTATCTGTCAGCCATTGCTCAGCATCCAGGGGTTTCTCTTCACCCGTGAATATGGCTGGTTGCAGCCGCCTGAAGTCTGAAACATTTCCCGGCCTCTGTTCCATTGGAGCGGCCAATTCTTGCCGGAGGAGTTCCGTCTGCTGCTGCTGGTTCTCCATCATCGTCTGAATGACCCTCAGAATATCCACATTCTCTCCAGTGGGTCCATTCGATGCTTGTCCAGAGTTGTTTCTACCCGTCCTTCTCTCCATACCGAATTGGGAAAAGATAACTGAAATTGGAAAAATGGAAGGAGTTTAGGACACAAGGGACACAAGGGAAGGAATCAAGAAGGACTGGATAACTTTGTACGTTGTAGTTGGCATCAGCAAATTACTAGAATTTGCTGCTTGATTGTACTTTAGGTGTGAGAGCCTAGGCTCTGATACCAACCTGTAACGCCCCGATTCCACAGATACGGGGACGTCACTGCGACGTATATACGCAGGTCAAAAGGTGCCCCCACGTATACACGCTAAGCATAAAAGTACAACAAGGATCAGAGTGCACGACAAAGCGTGATTTCCATACATATGCCAACATAAAAGTACAAGTACAAGTCATCACAAGATATGATAAAATATTACACATTACATGTATCTTTTATCACAACTAAGTCCAAAAGCAAAAGATACAACATAAACACAAAATGCTCACGAGTAGGATGAAGATCCCGTGAGTCAAAAGAAGGATCTGGCGCAAGGACTGGAGCTAATCAGCCTGCTCGCTAAAGAAAGCTCGATCTTCTGTGGATGGCTCCACTTCGATCCAAGCTTCGGAACCTGAACATACAAATCCAAGGGAGTCAGGACCTCCCGAAAATGAACAGGTTATAGCCAAGTGGCTAAGAGATATGAATAATAAGAACGGAACAGCATAATGAATATAACCCAACAAGTAATGAAAGCATAAAGAACTAAAGTCAGAAAGAAATGGATGCATAGTTAAAGTCTATTATTATTATTACTTGTCTTACTGCGATATCTAGCTATGTGACCCAGCGTCCCAGCGCACATAGATCCATATCCTAGTAATACAAGGTTGTTATTGGAAACAGCGGGGGTATCAACGAACTATGTTTACAGTGGACCCCGTACATGCCCGGGATAACGGTCCAGGATTGTTCCGTTGCTTGGTGACGGAAGCCAGCCGCTAGGCTATTCAGGAGGGACTTATGTATGCCCTTATCATGATAGTACTCAGGAAAAGGGAGCAAGCACTCCCCTCGGTCTCCTGGAGGCCCTCAGGTTAGACCGGAACATAATTGTACAATATACCTAATGTCACTGTAAACACGAACACATATCGATATCCGCATGTTTCCCCCTGACCCAATGTAAGTTGGTCCATTTTATACAAAAGTTGAATGCATCATGCTTGGTTCAAGAGATGGCATGATAAGTGGTGATATTCACTATTTAACATGTCATGAAACGAGAATATGCAATAACAAGTCATGAAGTTACAAGAGATAACATCCATCCAGCAATAGGTCAAGTAGTACCAGTTATGAAGCATAAACAAGCATAATATAATACACATATATCAAGGGTAAGATCCAAATTTAGAAAAGAAACCAACTATAATAAACAGCTTAAATTAGTCGACTAGGTGGAAGGTGTAGTCGACTGGTAGGGGTCATAAGTCGACTAACAGTCTGGATTAGTCGACTAAAACTGGGTTCCAGAGAGTTGATATTCTGTTTCAGGGAAAGTTAGTCGACTAGGTAAAAAGGGTAGTCGACTAACAGACACGCAAGTCGACTAACAGTCAAGCTAAGTCGACTAGAACTGGGATACAGAGAGTTAAGTTCGTTTCAGGAGTCGACTAAGGTGAGAAGGGTTAGTCGACTAGTAGTCTATAGTCGACTAATAAATAGGATAAGTCGACTAGGGCCGAGAGTTGGGTTTCTGGTTCAAGTAAGGTTAGTCGACTAGGGAGGAATGTGTAGTCGACTAACAGTGATTTCCAGAGAGTTGAGGTTCATTTCCAGAAAGGGTTAGTCGACTAATAATCAGGGTAAGTCGACTAAAACTGTGTTTCAGAAAAAGGTTATGGTTCAACTAGAAGGGTTAGTCGACTAATGCCTAGGTCAAGTCGACTAATCTGGGTCTGTAAGTAGTGTACAGAACAGAATTTGCAGGTCGAATTTGAAGGTCAAATGTGTGATTTTGAAGGCACAAGTGAACAAGATGTGGAATACAAGTATACTAGGGAATTCACATGTCTTGGTGAGTAAGAATACTCACTAGGAGTGATCAATCGACGTTTTATGCGGTCGAAAGAGTCGTTGACGACGAATGGCGCCAAGGTGATCTTCGGTGGCGAAGAAGGCTATGATCCAAGGTCCAAGGTGGTTGCTTGAGGTGGGGATGAAGTCCTTGAGGTGGTTCTTGGAGCTAGGGTTGAGGTTGAGAAGGAGGAGAGATTTTTGGGAGAAGGCTATCACTTAGGTGAAATGAAGAAAAAAAGAAAAGAAGTGTAAAGGAATGTTTATATAGGTGTTAGATTTTGTAAGGGAGTTGCAAATAGTGTAATTGAGAGGGGGTTTGTGCAAATATGGGGAGGGTGAGGTGTCCCTCACTTGGCCACTTGGCCGGCCATGGGGGAGAGAGAGAATGAGTGGGATTTAAAAAGGATTAGGTGAAAGTGAGTGGGATTATGTGGAAAATTGGAATTATTGGAAAATTGGAAAATGGAATTTTGGAAAATACCGGAATCGTCCGAAATTCAAGTATCTCGGAACGACCCGAAAATTTTACCAAAAATCAAGAATAACATTTTAAGACTCATGGTGAAATTCGTTTGGAGAAATAATTTATAGTTTTAAAACTAAAAATCCCGGAATCAGTTATCTACCGACTCCGTTGGAATTTTCATAAATTCATAAAATTCCCAGAAAAAGTATTTAGATAGAAAATATGATTCTAAGAAATAAAGTCTAAAGGACCTTCTAGAAATTCCTAACTGTTTGTGAATTAAAAATCCGAGAATCGATCAGCGGTACTGGTCGACACCGGTTTTGAAAATATTTAATTAAATTCAGGAAAATTCTAGAAAATCATAAAAAATATATAATATTGGAAAATGATTTTTAAAACTGAAATCGGTCAAATACAGGAAGTAAATCGAAAAATACGATCGAAAAACTGAATACGCAACCAAGTACGTATTCCGGGAACGGGGTATTACAATCCATCCACCTTACAAAAATTTCGTCCTCGAAATTTCATAAAGTGAAAGGTAACAGCAAAGAAGGACAACAGATAGATAAGGATAATAAGAAAGATAACAGTAGGAAGGAATAGAAGGAAAGAGTTTTACCAATCAAGAAGTGAAGAGTTGAGGGTAACGCTCACGGACAACATCCTCTCGTTCCCATGTGGCTTCTCCAGGGGCATGTCTGTTCCAAGACACCAACACTAATGGTATGGCTTTGTTCTTCAATGTCTTAACACTCTTATCCAAAATGGCCATCGGCTGCTCTTGATAGGACAAGTCTGGTCGTAGTTCCAGTTCGGAGTGATCCAGGATATGGCTATCATCCTTCACATACTTCCTCAGCTGTGACACGTGGAATACATTGTGAACTCCGTCCAAAGATGGCGGTAACGCCAACCTGTAAGACACCTCTCCCACTCGGTCCAAGATCTCGAATGGGCCGATGTATCTCGGACTAAGCTTTCCACGAGTACCGAACCGGATTACTCCCTTGGTAGGTGATATCTTCAAAAACACATGATCTCCTGCCTGGAATTCCAATGGCCTTCTCAGTGTGTCTGCCCAACTCTTCTGCCGACTCTGTGCTGCCCTGAGGTGATCTCTGATAATCCTGACTTTATCTGTTGTCTGAATCAGGATCTCTGGTCCCAAAAGTCTCCTCTCACCGACTTCATCCCAACAAATCGGTGACCTACACTTCCTTCCATACAATGCTTCAAAAGGTGCCATCTTGATACTTGCCTGATAGCTGTTATTATAAGAAAACTCAGCCAAGTGAAGATGGTCTTCCCACGATCCCTGGAATTCAATCATACAAGCCCGCAACATATCTTCAAGAATCTGGATAGTCCTCTCAGATTGTCCGTCTGTCTGAGGATGATATGAAGTACTGAATTTCAGACGAGTCCCTAGACTTTCTTGGAGGCTTTCCCAGAAATGAGATCTGAATCTGGTGTCTCTGTCTGATACAATACTAACTGGAACTCCATGCGGACGAACTATCTCCTTCATGTACTTGTCTGCCAGAACCTCTGTTGACTGACCCACCCTGAATGGTATGAAGTGAGCTGATTTGGTGAGGCGATCGATGATTACCCACACCGCATTATTACCTTTAGGACTGCGAGGCAATGCCGTGACAAAATCCATGGTGATGTGCTCCCACTTCCACTCAGGTATCGGTAAAGGTTGCAGAAGTCCAGCTGTCCTTTGATGCTCAATCTTTATCTGCTGGCAAACCAAGCACTTGGCAACATACTGGGCTATCTCCCTCTTCATAGCATTCCACCAAAACTGCTTCTTCATATCCTGATACATCTTGTTTCCCCCTGGGTGTATGGAATAAGCTGAACTGTGTGCTTCTGCCAAAATCTTCTGTCGAACTTCTCCTTGGGGAACACAAATCCTGCTACCAAAGTATAAGGCACCATCCGGATGAATACTGATATCAGTCCTCAATCCAGCCTCTACCTGAGCTCGGAATTGCTGCAATCTGGGGTCTTCCTTCTGAGCTTCCTTGATCTCATCTATCAATGCTGACTGAATCTGCATGGTCATGAACTGTCCTACCCTTTCAGCTCCTTGTACCAACATTAAGTCCAATCTGATGATGTCCTGAATCAACTCCTTCTGCTGAGTAAGTTGGACAAGCACTCTATACTCTGGCTTCCTGCTCAGTGCATCCGGTACTGTATTGACCTTGCCTGGATGATATTGCAAGTCAATATCATAGTCCGCCATCAGCTCCAGCCACCGCCTCTGCCTCATGTTCAACTCCTTCTGTGAGAAAATATACTTGAGACTCTTGTGATCCGTGTATATCAACACCTTATCTCCCAGAAGATAATGCCTCCAGATCTTCAAAGCAAATATGACAGCTGCTAGCTCCAAGTCATGAGTTGGGTAATTCCGCTCATGAGGCTTCAGTTGCCTAGATGCATAAGCTATAACATGATCATGTTGCATAAGTACACATCCCAGGCCTTTTCCTGATGCATCACTGAAGATGACCATCCCTCCTCTTCCCGAGGGAGTCCTCAAGATTGGAGCTGAAATGAGCCTCTGCTTCAATTGCTCAAAAGCTGCAGTACATTCCTCTGTCCATATGTACCTTTCTCCTTTCCTGGTGAGCTTGGTCAACGGGGCTACAATCCTAGAGAAGTCTTGGACAAAGCGTCTGTAATATCCGGCTAGTCCAAGAAAACTCTTAATCTCAGTCACCGTCTTTGGAATTGGCCAGTCCTTCACTGCCTGGACTTTGCTAGGATCAACTGAAATCCCTTCTGCTGAAACCACGTGTCCAAGGAAGGCTATACTGTCCAACCAAAAGTCACACTTGCTCCTCTTCACATGAAGCTGCTCCTGCTGGAGAGTCTGCAATACAATCCTCAAGTGTTCTGCATGCTCCTTGTTGTCCTTTGAATAGATCAAGATATCATCTATAAAACAACAACAAATTGATCCAAATAGGGCGAGAACACTCGGTTCATCAAATCCATGAAAACTGCAGGGGCATTGGTGACTCCGAAAGGCATAACTAGAAATTCATAGTGGCCATAACGGGTCCTGAATGCCGTCTTCGGAATATCCTCTTTCTTCATCCTTAGCTGATGGTAACCCGACTGCAAATCCAATTTAGAGAATATCCGGGCTCCATGAAGCTGATCAAACAAATCATCAATCCTTGGTAAGGGATACTTGTTCTTGATGGTAACCTTGTTCAATTCTCTATAATCAATACAAGGTCTTTTACCACCATCCTTCTTGTTCGCCAATAGCACTGGAGCTCCCCATGGTGAAGTACTTGGCCGAATCAATCCCTTGTCTGAGTATTCCTGCAGCTGCTTCTTCAGAATCTCTAACTCCGTAGGTGCCATCCTGTACGGGGCCTTGGATATAGGAGCTACTCCAGGCACAGTCTCAATAGATAACTCAATCATCCTTTCAGGTGGCAGTCCTGAGATCTCAGCAAACACTCCTGGAAATTCATCCCACACCGGTACTCCCTTCTGAACCTCCAAAGTAGTCAACCGAGTCCTTCTCTTAGTAGACTTCACTTCTCCCTTGAATTGGAATTCCGGTTGACGAGGGATCCTGAAAATAATCTTCTTCTCCCTACAGTCAATAACTGCATAGTACTGACTGAGCCAGGTCATGCCTAAGATTACGTCGTACCCCTTGGTGTCTAGTACGAGCATATCTATGGCCAAGGTCTTATCACAAAGTTCTACTGGGCAGTCAGCACAAACTCTAGAAGACATGACTACTCCATTCCCTGTACTAATCTCCCATTTGTGGTCTAAAGATCTAACAGGTATGGAATGCAATGCCACAAAATGATCTGAGATAAAACAATGTGAAGCACCTGAATCGAAGAGGGCTAAAACAGGTTTAGAATGCACCCTGATATTACCTGTTATCACCTCCTCAGAAGTCTCAGCCTCTACTTCTGTCAAATTGAAGGCTTGCCCCCTCCCACGCCCTGCTGCGGTCCTAGCTCCTCTCTGGACTGGGCGAATAGCTTGCTGTGGAGGAGGGGGAGGAACTCTCCTGATCATCGGTCCCTGATTCCTCTGCCCCGGTGGCCCTGGAAGTGCTCTCTGTCCATTCGGTCCCTGAAGTGCTGGCAAAGCTTGGCCGGCTATCCCCATTCTCTTGTGTGGACAGGTCTCTATAGAATGGTCTCGGGAACCACACACCAAGCATAATCCATTTGCCCTACGGCAATTCTGTCGAATGTGGCCTGGCTTCTGACAATAACTGCAGAAGGATAATGGTTGGGCCGTCTGGTAAGGAGCCGGTCTGAATGGTTGCCTCATAGCCTGAACCTTCGCTGCTCTGTAAGGGCCTCCTCTCCCCATAGGTGGAAATGGCCACTTCATGGCCTGGTTCCTCACCTGATCCTCTTGCTTCTTCTCTAGCCCACGCTCCACCTCTCGAGCTATGGTGAGAACTTCAGAATAAGTCTTCAGCTGCTGGGGCATCAAGAAGACCTGAATATCCATCTGCAAGCCCTGCTGAAATCTACTAGCCCGCTTCTCCTCATCAGTTACCATGTACGGAGCAAAGCGGCTAAGCCTGAGAAATTCCGCGGCATACTCATCCACGGACCTATTCCCTTGCTGAAGTCTGATGAACTGCTCTTCCATGTCCTTCTGAGCAGTGGCGGGGAAGAATCTGCTATAAAAGCTCTTGGAGAATGTGTCCCAGGTGACAGGCTTCTCCAATCTGGCCTCCTCAGCAAGCCACCAAGTTCTGGCTATATCCTTCAGTTGAATCTTAGCAACCTCCACTTGATTCTCCTGTGGAACTCGAGCTGCATTCAATAAGTCTGAGGTATCTGTCAGCCATTGCTCAGCATCCAGGGGTTTCTCTTCACCCGTGAATATGGCTGGTTGCAGCCGCCTGAAGTCTGAAACATTTCCAGGCCTCTGTTCCTTTGGAGCGGCCAATTCTTGCCGGAGGAGTTCCGTCTGCTGCTGCTGGTTCTCCATCATCGTCTGAATGACCCTCAGAATATCCACATTCTCTCCAGTGGGTCCATTCGATGCTTGTCCAGAGTTGTTTCTACCCGTCCTTCTCTCCATACCGAATTGGGAAAAGATAACTGAAATTGGAAAAATGGAAGGAGTCTAGGACACAAGGGACACAAGGGAAGGAATCAAGAAGGACTGGATAACTTTGTACGTTGTAGTTGACATCAGCAAATTACTAGAATTTGCTGCTTGATTGTACTTTAGGTGTGAGAGCCTAGGCTCTGATACCAACCTGTAACGCCCCGATTCCACAGATACGGGGACGTCACTGCGACGTATATACGCAGGTCAAAAGGTGCCCCACGTATACACGCTAAGCATAAAAGTACAACAAGGATCAGAGTGCACGACAAAGCGTGATTTCCATACATGTGCCAACATAAAAGTACAAGTACAAGTCATCACAAGATATGATAAAATATTACACATTACATGTATCTTTTATCACAACTAAGTCCAAAAGCAAAAGATACAACATAAACACAAAATGCTCACGAGTAGGATGAAGATCCCGTGAGTCAAAAGAAGGATCTGGCGCAAGGACTGGAGCTAATCAGCCTGCTCGCTAAAGAAAGCTCGATCTTCTGTGGATGGCTCCACTTCGATCCAAGCTTCGGAACCTGAACATACAAATCCAAGGGAGTCAGGACCTCCCGAAAATGAACAGGTTATAGCCAAGTGGCTAAGAGATATGAATAATAAGAACGGAACAGCATAATGAATATAACCCAACAAGTAATGAAAGCATAAAGAACTAAAGTCAGAAAGAAATGGATGCATAGTTAAAGTCTATTATTATTATTACTTGTCTTACTGCGATATCTAGCTATGTGACCCAGCGTCCCAGCGCACATAGATCCATATCCTAGTAATACAAGGTTGTTATTGGAAACAGCGGGGGTATCAACGAACTATGTTTACAGTGGACCCCGTACATGCCCGGGATAACGGTCCAGGATTGTTCCGTTGCTTGGTGACGGAAGCCAGCCGCTAGGCTATTCAGGAGGGACTTATGTATGCCCTTATCATGATAGTACTCAGGAAAAGGGAGCAAGCACTCCCCTCGGTCTCGTGGAGGCCCTCAGGTTAGACCGGAACATAATTGTACAATATACCTAATGTCACTGTAAACACGAACACATATCGATATCCGCATGTTTCCCCCTGACCCAATGTAAGTTGGTCCATTTTATACAAAAGTTGAATGCATCATGCTTGGTTCAAGAGATGGCATGATAAGTGGTGATATTCACTATTTAACATGTCATGAAACGAGAATATGCAATAACAAGTCATGAAGTTACAAGAGATAACATCCATCCAGCAATAGGTCAAGTAGTACCAGTTATGAAGCATAAACAAGCATAATATAATACACATATATCAAGGGTAAGATCCAAATTTAGAGAAGAAACCAACTATAATAAACAGCTAAATTAGTCGACTAGGTGGAAGGTGTAGTCGACTGGTAGGGGTCATAAGTCGACTAACAGTCTGGATTAGTCGACTAAAACTGGGTTCCAGAGAGTTGATATTCTGTTTCAGGGAAAGTTAGTCGACTAGGTAAAAGGATAGTCGACTAACAGACAAGCAAGTCGACTAACAGTCAAGCTAAGTCGACTAGAACTGGGATACAGAGAGTTAAGTTCGTTTCAGGAGTCGACTAAGGTGAGAAGGGTTAGTCGACTAGTAGTCTATAGTCGACTAATAAATAGGATAAGTCGACTAGGGCCGAGAGTTGGGTTTCTGGTTCAAGTAAGGTTAGTCGACTAGGGAGGAATGTGTAGTCGACTAACAGTGATTTCCAGAGAGTTGAGGTTCATTTCCAGAAAGGGTTAGTCGACTAATAATCAGGGTAAGTCGACTAAAACTGTGTTTCAGAAAAAGGTTATGGTTCAACTAGAAGGGTTAGTCGACTAATACCTAGGTCAAGTCGACTAATCTGGGTCTGTAAGTAGTGTACAGAACAGAATTTGCAGGTCGAATTTGAAGGTCAAATGTGTGATTTTGAAGGCACAAGTGAACAAGATGTGGAATACAAGTATACTAGGGAATTCACATGTCTTGGTGAGTAAGAATACTCACTAGGAGTGATCAATCGACGTTTTATGCGGTCGAAAGAGTCGTTGACGACGAATGGCGCCAAGGTGATCTTCGGTGGCGAAGAAGGCTATGATCCAAGGTCCAAGGTGGTTGCTTGAGGTGGGGATGAAGTCCTTGAGGTGGTTCTTGGAGCTAGGGTTGAGGTTGAGAAGGAGAAGAGATTTTGGGAGAAGGCTATCACTTAGGTGAAATGAAGAAAAAAAGAAAAGAAGTGTAAAGGAATGTTTATCTAGGTGTTAGATTTTGTAAGGGAGTTGCAAATAGTGTAATTGAGAGGGGGTTTTGTGCAAATATGGTGAGGGTGAGGTGTCCCTCACTTGGCCACTTGGCCGGCCATGGGGGAGAGAGAGAATGAGTGGGATTTAAAAAGGATTAGGTGAAAGTGAGTGGGATTATGTGGAAAATTGGAATTATTGGAAAATTGGAAAATGGAATTTTGGAAAATACCGGAATCGTCCGAAATTCAAGTATCTCGGAACGACCCGAAAATTTTACCAAAAATCAAGAATAACATTTTAAGACTCATGGTGAAATTCGTTTGGAGAAATATTTATAGTTTTAAAACTAAAAATCCCGGAATCAGTTATCTACCGACTCCGTTGGAATTTTCATAAATTCATAAAATTCCCAGAAAAAGTATTTAGATAGAAAATATGATTCTAAGAAATAAAGTCTAAAGGACCTTCTAGAAATTCCTAACTGTTTGTGAATTAAAAATCTGAGAATCGATCAGCGGTACTGGTCGACACCGGTTTTGAAAATATTTAATTAAATTCAGGAAAATTCCAGAAAATCATAAAAAATATATAATATTGGAAAATGATTTTTAAAACTGAAATCGGTCAAATACAGGAAGTAAATCGAAAAATACGATCGAAAAACTGAATACGCAACCAAGTACGTATTCCGGGAACGGGGTATTACAATCCTTGAGCTCTTCTAGTGTGCTAGGCTCTGGGATCTAAATTTTGCGGCTTCCAAATGTGAGTCTTGTGTAGGAGCCGTCAATCAACCTATGGCTTTACCTGAAACCTTATTTAAACAACTTTGTTAATACCTAACTACATATGGTTTGTAATCATCAAAACTTAAGGCTAATGGCCTTTAGGCTAATAATCCCCCCTTTTTGATGATGACAAAACATATGGAGTTATTACAAATATTTTGGGTGGAGACTTCAAGTGAAGCACCCCTTAACATATGCATATAAGAGAATATGATATAAAGATCTAAATGCATTAACAAAGGCATATATATGATATGACAATAGACACATATGCCAACCATCCATGCATACCAAAGATACAGAAATATAAACATGTATGCATATATGGTTACCTCCATCCATCCATAAATACCTCCATCCTCCAAAGTGAGTGGTAGAAGGTTGGAACAAACATAGAACAATAAGCAATAGACAACATACCTATATATATATAATATATATATATATATATATATATATATACCACATGGAGATAATAAAGATAACTGCCATATCATAATAAAAAGGTGTCCATACAAGATAGGAGGTTCATGCCAACCTCAAAACTAGAAATATAACACATGTCCACAAATAACGCATGTCCATACAGAAAGCAAACTAATATCCAAGCATAGATAAACAACCCAGAAAACTAACACATAACACATGTCCAAAATAACATAACCCAGAAATAACTCTCAGAAATCTCTCCCCCCTTTTGACATCATCAAAAGGGGTCATCGTCTCTCGAAATCAGGGTCCTCCGGGGAAGTAGGTGGCGGAGGTGGAGCAGGAGGAGGAGCCCAGGCGGCGAACGGACGGTCGGAAGGAGGAAGTGGCTGAGCACAATCATGAAGAAGAGGAGCCAGCCAATCAAACCTATGTAGATGCCACCGAGACAGGCATGCATATAGCAAATGGAGTCATAGATATGGCTGAGGTCATTGTCCAAACGCTGCTCCAGCCGCTGATAGTGTGCAGTCATCTCAGTGGAAATCTGCTGGCAGTGCACGGTCATCTCAGTGGAAATCTGCTGATGGTGCGCGGTCATCTCAGCTAAAATATGTTGGTAGTGCTCCCGAAGCTAAGTAGATAAGGCCAAATAGGGGTCGAAAGGAGCAGAAGAGCCAGAGGAGGATCCAGGAACAGCAGAAAGATAGGCTGCGGCTGAGGAGCAGGAGGACGCTCCTAGAACGCATCCTCTTGAGGAGGGTGCTGTTGATGTCTACTGACGGTTCAAGTAACCGTTCAGAAGAAAGATCAAAATTTAACTGCTTCAAAAGACGGGTGATGAGCATCCCAAAGGGCAAGTGCCGGTTTGGGACAAGAAGATGATCAGAAGTCATGTAGTTGATGATGAGTTTAGGGATGTTGATACTAATGCCTTTCAGAAGGCAATAGATGACAAGAGGAACAGAACTCCTAGCGTGACTATACTCTCCTGATTTTGGCAGGAGGTTATAGAACACGATCTTGGCCAGGACCTGGGCGTGAGAGTATAGTACTTCACCTCCTCGTTCCTAAGTAAACCAAGGTTATCATCATCATGAAGCAGGGTAGATGTGGTGTGGGCAGAGTCACCGTCAGAATACTCAAAATCATGCAGATCGACGTTATAAATGTCTACCCCCTCACAGGAGAGGTATAGGTGATGTACAAATTGTTGAAGTGAGATATCTATATCTTTGCCCATGACTCTGGATTTGATGTGATTTTGTTCAAAAGATAGATTAGAATAAAAATATTGCACCAAAGCAGGATAAACAGGTTCTTTAATGGTGACAAAATTTTCTAATGAGCTAGATCCTAGGATAGTTGTAAGATTAAGGTGCTCAAAATCACTGAGCACCACAATCCTACTTGAATTCACATTTTTAGTGGAGATTATGACATACCTATAGGATGCATTTTGAGACACAAATGGGGAGGATGAAGATTGGGGGGTTTTCCCTTTTTCAGATCGTGATCTTTTAGACATAATGGTGGATTAGCAAGATAGGCACGAAATATAGTAAGATCTAAACAAATAAACTTAGAAATTTCAAGGGAAAATAAGAGATTTAGAGAATATGAGATTATACCTTAAAAATATAGAGAAATACCGAAGAGAGAGCAGATCTGGAGCCTGAAACCAATTTTCTCAAATTTTTGTGGAGGAAATTTGAGGTTGGGAGAGGTAGAGATGGGTTGGAATAGGTTTAGGGTTGAGAGAATAGGAGAGGAGAGGAGTTGGAGGCGGTGGAAGGAAGAGATATGAGAGAAATTGGGGTTAGGGTTTATAAATAGTCGGGTAAAAAAAACAGCTTAACCGACTTCCGGTCGACCGGTGGAAACCGAGAGCAATCTCGATTTCAGTCGGTCGACCGCTCGGTCGACCGGCTACGGGCAGAAAACAAATTTTTGTTCCAGGCTAGATGGTCGACCGGGCCTTATGCCAGGCCAGATCGGTTGACCGGGCCGGTCGACCAGTACAGCTGAAACCAGTTATCAAAAACTGTGTTGAAAATTTGAGTTAAATAAAAAAATTTCTTTTAAAATAAAGAATATATTATATAAAAATAACATTGAAATCTTATTTGGCATGAAAAACTCAGTAGAAGGTTTTATTTTTATTTTCATTTATTTTTATTAACAATATATTTTTATTTATAAATTAAGTGATAAACATGAGATGTTGAAGCCGAATACCCCGTTAAGGGTTCTGAACTTCTTCTCGAAATTCCTCTAGATAAGAGTGAGGCGCACAATTGCCATCTCTATTTATTTGCTTAATTTGGTAAAATAAATCTTTATTTTGACTAAATTCTTATAAACCATTATTTTTTTATTTTTTTTAAAAAAACCTTGATATATGGACAAGCAAAATATGGCAAGCAATCAAAACACATTTAATAAACAATCCAATCGAAGTTAAGATACAAAAAAATGGATATGCAAGTTTACACATATAGGCATATTATCACAAAGATGCAACTAGTAAATCCTATATATATTAAAAGAAATATTAGGTGGAGAAGTTACCAAACCATGGGTAATCTCCAAAAATGGGTGCCTCTTTGATAGCGATGCAAGCGACGATGTATACGTTGAGCCTTGATGCATCCACCACCCGGGCACCATCTCCCCTAAGTCTTGGAGGAGGACGACGCACATGTATCAATTAAGTTCGACGTGTCTTTTGGTACCCAAATCTTTTTGGGTCCTATAAGGTTAGTGTTTTCTCGAACCCAAACATTTTTATTTGACAAGTTTAGCTCAGCATAACAAAATTTAGCTAAATGGCCTTTGCAGCCACAATGTGCACATATATAAATTTTACCATACATAAATGCATGCTTGTGCGTTGTGCATGTTTCTGTGTGTTAGATGCATGATGATGAGTATGTTTCCTTGGGATTTTCCTTTAGGAAACATGGATGCAAATTTAGTCATATCAAAAGCACATTTCTTTAAAGTTGTATCCAAAACTTCAATACGTTTTTGGATCCCTAAAAATTCATTTTTATTGCAAGTAGAGATAGGGCTTTTTCCTTTACAAGAGGTTTTGTATTTTTCAAAATCCTTTTTCATTTTCTCATAAGAGTTTGATAATTCTTTTTTCTCTTTTAAAACAAGCTCAAATTTATTCTTTAGGGAATCATTTTCTTTTTTAATTTTTTATTTTGAGCAAGTGATATTTCATACCTACTTTGTAATTCTTCAGAGCAAGTTCATCCATGATTAAGTCTCCATCATCTAAAGAGTTTTCTAGACATACCTTGGAAGCATCATCGCCATGTGCCATGAAGCACATGTGTGCGGTGTCGATCTCCTCTTCGGATTCTGACTCTGAGTCATCCCACGTGGCCACCATTGTCTTTTTCTTCTTTTGCCCGTTCTTGGAGGTAGTAGCTTGTAGAGAGGGGCAATCGACAATTAGGTGTCCCGTCTTCTTGCAATGAAAACATGGACCCAGTTCCTCTCTCTTCTTTTCAAATCTTCCTTGAGGTTTTCCTCTTCGGAAGTTGCTTTGTCTACCTTTCTTATAGAACATTTTACCCACCTTCCTTATGAGCATGGCAAAGTCTTCATCGTAGTCTTCCGATGAATCCTCTTCATCATAGGAGGATGGAGCCGCCTTGAAACAAGAGCTTTCTTCTTTGGTGCCTCCCTTTCTTCTCTTACCTTCATCTCTATCTCATGGGTTTTGAGATTGCAAATGAAGCTGGAGAAGTCCATCTCCTCCCTATCATTTAGCTCTTTGAGAGTGGTTGCCTTGACTTCCCAAGACTTGAGAAGAGCTCTAATGACCTTCCGGATCTTTTGGTCATTGTCGATATTGTCACCTAAAGAAGATAAGGCGTTAGTAATCTTGGTGAAACGATTGAGCATATCATCTATGCCTTCATTATCAAGCATATAGAAATTCTCATATTGAGAACGGAGCAAGTCAATTTTTGATCTCTTAACTTGCGACATCCCCTCATCAGTAACAATAAGCAAATTCGAAACTTCATAAGCAGATTTGTAATTTATGATGCGGGAAAGATCATCTTCATTTAATACTTGAGTGAGTACATATTGGGCTCTAGCATTGGCCTCATAGTCCTTGGCGGTTGCTTCGGACAATGTACTCTCATCAGTGAGAGGTTCAATAAATTCTTTGGTGATGGACTTGGCAACTCTAACTCTTAGGGATTTTAGGAATAGGTTCATTTTGACCTTCCAAATAGGGAAGTTCAACCCATCAAATTTGGGTGGGGACTTGATGCTAGAAAAGTCAACTGATGCCATGAATACAAGTAAAGTGCACAACAAATAATAAATGCAACAAATAGATATAGCCAATAATGAGGACCCTAAGGTGGTTAAACCAAATTCTAGGGTTAGGCTCTGATACCAATTGAAATCACCTATAGGGGGGTGAATAGGTGATGGCTATACTAAGTGGCAAATAATGCGGATTAAAAACTAATTAACAATAAACAATAACAATATTAAAACTTGCAAGGAAGTAGACAAATAATAGCAAGTAAAGGAGAGAGTAGAGTTTAGAGATAAGTGGACAATCGCAAACACGAGAATATGTTTCGAGATTCGAGCCGCTGCTCTACGTCCCCGCCTTCAACACGATGAAGGATTTTCACTATGCTTGATCCCACCGGATCGTCAATACAAGTTCTCATTAGAACTCTTCGAACACACTTGTCCTCTCTCACGGTGCCGCAACACCGACTTAGAGCTCACTAGCTCGCTTGAGGCCGCAACCTTTACAACTTCTCAATGTAAGGAAACGGTGATCAACACTTGACCACAAACAAAGCTCACATGCACAATCCTATAACCAAGATGAGGAGATGAAACTTTAGGGATTGTATGGTGCTAGAACAAGTAGAGAAGTAGAAGAGAAAGCTTCAAGCTAAAACACAAAAGGATTTAAAATTGGCTCAAGAAAATTCTTTTGCTAAAAGGCTAAACTTTGAGAAATTTGATTTTACTCTTGTAAATGTTATATTTTAGTTGTATAACACTCCCACTATTTATAGGGATGAATATATGGTTAAACAAGCCAAAATATTCGTTGGGAGAAGCCCCAACAAAAGACAAACCAAAATATAGCCGATGGAATCTGTTAGCAGACTTTGGCTGCTATCGGTCGACAGGGCCGGTCGACTGCCAATCGGATTTTCGACCGTTGGGGAAAGCGATCGACTGGGCGATCGACCGAAGTCCTAAACAGAGAGTGACCACTCTCTGTCGGTCGACCGGACCGGTCGACCGGAACAAACAGAGAGCTCTGCTCTTTCTGCCGGTCGACCGGGACGGTCGACCGATGTGCACAAGCACATTGGTGCATGTCGGTCGACCGGGCACGACAGAGCAGTTCTGCTCTGCCAGTGGTAGACCGTACGGTCACCGGACAAGGTCAAATTTACAGTTTTGAAAAACTTTGAAGTGTTTAATTTTTCCGATAAATTTTTCTTTAGACGGGTAGATACAAAATAGAGTTCTAGGGTTAGGAAAGATCATAGTGTGATCATAGATAAACTCTAATACAATTTGAACTCTATTTTGATAAAAATTCTTTTTCTAAACTAAAAATCATTTCTCCAAAAACTTATTTTTCCAAAATCGATTATTCCAAACTTTGCTTTTCTGAAACTTGCTAAGAAATTTTGTTTGAAAGCATGAAGCAATATCAAATATGTGTGTGGCAATCCTCAAGGTTATCAACCTCTATCATCTCGGTTTTGACAAATAGACTATAAATCCTAACTAAAAAAAATGCAAAGATACAAATCTTTTATAGTCTTCTCAACTTGTTTGATTGATCCTTGAGCTCTTCTAGTATGCTAGGCTCAGGGATCTAAATCTTCGCGGCTTCCAAATGTGAGTCTTGTGTAGGAGCCGTCAATCAACCTATATTTTTACTTGAAACTTTATTTAAACAACTTTGTTAATACCTAACTACATATGGTATGTAATCATCAAAACTTAGGGCTAATGGCCTTTGGGCCAACAGGTATTTATAGGGAGAAAAGGACGAAGGAGAGTGTAATGAGATAAGGGGAACAAACGTTCCACCTAATTCAAACAAATTGCTGCGAAAACATGGCTTTGGCCACATTTTCCCAGCCATTGGGCCAGGATCTGGGGCAGCTCCTTCGTTGATCCTTTCCTTGTCCTTTTATCTTATTGAAATTTGAATTTCTGCTCCATATTTTAAAGATTTATCTTTTTATCCTCATCTCAATTGATAGGATCTTCAAGCAATCTTTTTTTCTTGAATTACATGATATTATCTTATCTAATATATCCATTTTTCAGATAAGATAGCTTCTAGCAAATTTGGATTTGAATCGATCCCCTTTCTTTTGAATTTCTGAATTAAATTGGATAAATCTGTCAATCTCTCCCTTTTCTTTCTTAATTATACTGCACACTATTAAACATGAAAATACATTAAATAGCACAGTTTTATTAAAAAATAAATGCAGAAATGTGAGACATATGGCATGAAAATATGTAATGCATGTGTCCCGATCGCATTCCCACACCTATCTTTTGCTCGTTCTCGAGCAAAATAAAAAATAACTATCCATTTTCGTTGGAAATACGATTGCACTTAGCATATGCAACAAGCCGTTAAACCTCTAGGTTACTCCTAGAGGACAAGTTTTGTCTCGTGAGGATTTTCAGTGGATTACACCCACAAAATCTATAAAGAAAGGAAAACAAAGTGTCAGTATTTTTGAAAAAGCATTTTGAAAAGGAGAAAAAATATTTGAAGTGTTATTGTAAGAGTTCTAATCTATAAGTTATAAGAAAAACCGAATTTTTCATTCCTAAACTTAGTCTTTATTCAAAACTTGTTATCAATCAAGAAAAAGAGTCAAATTGTATTTCTCGCCTAGTCTAGTATTTTACCCTAAGTCATATGCACATTTATGACTGTAAAATTTTGGCTCGGAATTCTTTAACTCTAATTCCTATGCATTATTTTCTTTTCTTCTTTTTTTAATATTTATGGTGGATTATTCCTTAGTTCTATTAAGCTTTTAATCTGCTCATGTAACGTGTCGTTAATCGATGACTCTCAAACCAAACGGTCTTAGGGCAACGGGTGAGAAAAACACCCCAAGGATTTAAGGACTCAAGCAAACAAAGCAATAAAAGTAAGGATTTTATTTATTATATGAACCACTTTTAGGCGTGAATATTTATGTTTTATGAGGCACAAATACCCGCTTAATCAGAGGGGGGTGTGTGTGTATTTATAAGGCATAAGAATCTTTATTTTAAACCCTAAGTGTGTGAGTGTATAAAGTGTGCATATTTCATCAAGGTAAAAATTAATATTAAATTACTTTTTCAAATTTCTTCCTAACCCTGAAATTTAATAAATAATATTATTTTGACCAAGTATAAGAAATCCTAATTATGATTCTTCTATTTCTTAAAAGTAACTCAAATCTTAAAAAAAAAATAGGTCAAATATTGTTTCTCCTTTCAAAATGTTTTTAAAAGCAAAGAAAAAATTTTAAAACAAAATGAAAAACAATGTTATGTTAGAACTCTCTCACATGCCTATCTCATGCATTGTCCTCAATGTATAAATAAATGTATAGATACATGAAGAAGAAGAAAGGGAAGAAAAATATTACCTTATGGTGGTGGTTCCGGTAATGGTCGGATTGGGCGAAGCGTTGCTACTAATCAAGATGATGTGGTGGTTCACAGAACCCACCTTTACTGGCATCTTTTCTATGCACATAATTACAATGCCCAGTATGAATAGGATCATGAAAGATCCTATCATGAAACTTATTCCCTTACATAACAAGTTCTGAAAAATCATCACCGAGTCATTATGGTCAATGTCTGTTTCCAATAAAAGAATGTGGCTTGGTAGAATAATGACTTGGATTCAAGAGTAATAGGTTCGAGAACCATTACTAACTCGAGAAAATTAACTTTGGGTTCGAGAGTCGATTTTGGTTTAAGAGTTGAGTCCAAATTAAAGAATTGAAATTCACATTCTTTTCTATCAATAGAATGTGACTATCCAAATTTAGCGATTCAATTTCTAAATTTATGGGTATGGGAATAAATGTTGGCTCCGAAAACTAGTCCAAATTGGGTAATGATACCGAAATCAATATAGATTCGAAGATGGAAACTGAATCACAAGGTTTGGGGATCGGGGTCACATTCACATTCAAGTTCAATCTCATTGAATGAAAAACATGTCAATTTATCCAAGGTTTGAAATAGTCAAGTTCATGTTTGTGTGATGAAATTGAGTCTTGGTTAAAGTCTCCAAGACACCAATGATTGTTGATTTTCATCAATATGGCTAGGGCAAACAGGAATGGTCGAACATGTGTTAGGTAGAGTTTTCTCATTCCTATCTTTCTCTACGTTGCTCAAACGACTCAACTGTGCCTCTAGCCTAATGATAGATTGAAAAAAAATATTTTCAGACTAAATCAGATTTTTCATACTCCTATCTGAGTCCACAGGTTTTTCTTCTTGTTGTGGGACTTGGAACATGGAGAAGGGATCTTAGATTTGGAAGTCTCGTGGGAATTTTGAGTCCTTCATTTTCAGTTTTTGATCTTGGGACTCAATCATGGCATTTATATTCTTCATCATCTTAGATTTTTCTTCTATGAGTTGATCATGAATAGAAAAATTAGAAGCTGAATGTTGGAATGGTAATTGACAATATGACTCGGGGAATTGTATCCCTATTGACTCTATGAAGAGTAGTGATGATTATTCCAATCTTGTTCATAATATTGGGACTGGGGCATGTATTTATTCGAATAAGACCAATCCGGAATACTTGGTTGGTTAAAATTATGATATGCCGGGTTGGTAATATCCGAGTCAAAAGATGTCGGGGTGAAGTATGGATCACTATATGCATAGGAATAATTATGATTATAATCCATATCACCAAGATGTTAAAACAAAAGCAAAAATAAGCAAACAAACAAACAAATAAAAAAAATCTAGCCTAAGTTAGGTTAGATTTTAGACCTAGACGACTCCTAACTGGTTAGACTATCCCTGGGGATATATTGTAGAATCTGACCACAAGTTAACTGGTCAGGTGTGGGCAAGATCAGTAGGAGGTATTCGTACCTAAGCAACGGATCTAATTATGCAAAACCACTGTTCTTCAAGGTTTCGCCACATCAATCTCCAACCTTTGACACTGATTTGGTTCTAAACAATTTCCTCTTAGGTCAGTCTCCTATTGAGTCTGATGTCCCTAGGGCCAACATCTACTCAGTTTTAGTTAGGCTTAGGTTAGTGAGTGAGAGAATGTTTGTGAGCTAAGAGAGGATAATGATTTTTCCACCTTATCTAGTTTATAGGACAAGCCTTTAAATCAATTTAGTGCAGCTTGTACATGTATATGAAAAGTAACACTTAAGCAATATAAACAATTCAAAAGTGTTCCTATGCTACATGCTATGTACACATATCTTTGCTCCAGCACTCTTCAACAGTAATGTAAAATATAAACGAAATTAGACAAATGCTTAAATGCAGAAACTAAACTATTTGTAGCATTTAACAAACATCAATTTACTGTTAAGGTTAGAAAGTACGTACCGTGAGTTAAATAAGAAAATAAATAGCTGCAAAACTTTACTTTGCAATTCAACCAACCTGCAAAAAAATTTAAAGTTAGTAGTTTACTTAGATTGTCACGGGAATGCAGCAAATCTGAGAGCTTCTGGGCTCTACTTTCTTAAGTAGAGTCTAGGGCCACTTATATATCCAATACAGCAAAAATTTCATTATTGTTAAACATGTACACCAAGAACAGAGAAGAAAATTAATCAATAAAGTAAACAAAAAAAATTACCTACTGTCCCTCCCAGACAACGACGTCAAAATTTGATTGAGTTCAAACCTGCACATAGAAAATACAGAATTTCAGGAATATAGAAAAGAAGTGTAAGTACTCAATACTACCGCTATAGCAAAGTGGCGATGCGGGTCGTGATCCACAAGGAGAGACTAACGATGGAAGCTTTTTGAAAATTCTCTTTAGTTCACTAAAAAAAAAATTAAGTTCTTCTCTTGTTCTTTAAAAAAAAATAACTTATGTTAAATTGTGAAAGTGGGAGGTTGGAGTAGATGGAAAAAATAGAATATGAATTTATAAAAAAAATTAAAAAGAGTGAATAAAAGAGTTGAGATATGGTAGAGATCTAAACTAAAGGATTAAAAGAAAGAAAAACTAAAAGAAATACTTACCTTCTTTTGCTTGATGACTTACCTTGGATCATTGGCACGTTTATCTTGCTTCGGAGGCGATTAACGTATAATCCATAAGATCAAGCTCAGTCCCCATTCGCATTACATTATCAAGATGAACAAGAATGAAATGATACAGAATCTTGCGGAGGAGATCATCATCATGAAATATCAGTGGCAAACACACAACAAGGTTATACCGATACTACTAGATTCACTTAGATACTTATCAAAAACCAAAAGAAGAAGTGAATGAAAATAAGAAGAAAAAGTAACTTTTGATTCGATTAAATAACAATGAAAGAAAAGATGAATACTTATACCGGTGTCATTCTCAGTACAAGCACCTTTTTCATTCCTTCATGAAATTCTTCTCTCCTCTCAGTTACATAAAAAAATAAAAAATTACATTAAAAGAGAAAGAAAAATCTAATTAAACCTATACAAGAATCTATTCTACTCTTTATTTCCTCGTCCCCTGTGACCTCAGAGTATGCAGGTATTTATAGGGAAAAAAGGATAAGGGAGAACGTAAGAAGATAGGGACAGCAAGCGCCCTCCCCTCCCTAATTCAAACAGATTGCCGCAGAAACGCGGCTATCATTAGGCCAGGATCTGGGGGCACTCCTTCATTGATCCTTCCCTTATCCTTTTATCTTATTGGAATTTGAATTTATGCTCTATATTTTGGCGATTTATCTTTTCATCCTCATCTCAATTGATAGTGTCTTCAAGCAATCCATTTTTCCTTAAAATTACACGATATGATCTTATCTGATATATCCAGTTTCCAGATAAGATAGCTTCTAGCACCTTTGAATTTGAATCGATCCCCTTTCTTTTGAATTTTTGGATTTAATTTGGATAAATCTGTCACTCTTCCTTTTCTTCTTTAGCTACACTGCACGCTATTAAATATGAAAATACATTAAATAGCAAAGTTTTATTAAAGAATAAATGTAGAAATGTGACACATATGTATGAAAATATGTAATATACGTGTAGAATCAAATAACCTTTTCAAAATAACTTAGATAATTATTTGCTAAAATTATCCTACCCTCTTTATGCCATTATTTTATGATTGATAAAACTCAAACATTGTATTCTCATACTAATTTTAGTTTGTCATTCAAAAATTTCAAAAAAGGAAAAAAATGTATATATACGATATCATTTTAAATGCTTTGCTAAATAACCCCAATATAATCCTAATTACGATAGTTTTTAACTATGAGGAGAGTAGTCATAATTTTAAAATTACTAAATAACAATTATATATTTTTAAAATTTTAAATTTGGTTTTCTAATATTTATGTTAAAATAACTTTCTCTATATTAAATTTTGTCCTCATTCGATTTTAAATCAAAGTTCTAATGTTAGCACTAACTAATTAGTTTAACTAAATATTCTTATTCAAAGCCTTAACTTGAGATATATATTGATAAGTGTTAAAATTTTAATCAAGATTAAGAAAAATCAAAATTGATCATTATTGAAAGTATTAAAATTCATAGTTCAAGAATAATGTTAGACATGTTAGCACACGGCTTCAATAATGTGTCTTGAATTTTTTTTTTTTTTTTTTTTGAAAAAAAAATAGTACCTTAACTCAAATTTATATTAAGAGATCTTCTTTGGATCTAACCAGCTTGTCCCTGAGTGAAGCAAAGCTAAGACTTATTATAATAGTAGTTACAATAAAACTAAATTGTAATATGACCAATTTAATCATTTATAAAAAAAGTGTTGATTATCATAAAGATATTCAAACTAATACCTCCAATTTGAGAAGATTTGAACTAACCACTAAATCCGGTCTTAATGGTTTGGAACATTTAATAGTTACTAATCCCGGATAAGGGGTACAAGGTTCCCGTCACGCCCCACTTCCCAAAATATGGGAAAACAGAGTCGCGACGAGAATCGGCGACGTATATACGCGAGGAGAATACTCCACGCATACACGCTAAGCCTAAAGGAACCTGAACAAGTTATAAAATCTCTACTATAAATCAAAATCACTGCAATAATGATTGGTTCAGGACTCTCGTCGTAACTCCATTTTCTCATATTTTGAGAAGCGGGGCGTGACAGTTCCTCTTCCAGTTCTCAAAGATTGGTTCAGGACTGAAATTGATTGGTTCTTGGCTCCGTCATGGTAAGAGACTACTAATTGTTGAAGAGAGTCATCACTCAAAATTCATCCATGATACTCATGATGTTGTGAAAGACAGTACAATGCCCATACTTGTAGTTTCGAATCTATGTTATACATCAGTGAACTGTTCTTGCATTCTTTCAGTGGCTCTTCCCTGTGAATTGGGAAGCAAAAGGAGGCCTAGAAATTCATACTGATAGCAGCCAACTCCATACAACTACTTTCAGTTTGGTTTGGAAAAATTCCTGTGTTATTTTAAACGTGTTTCATTGTGTTTTTTAACATAGACTGTAACAGTAATTCAAACTTGAGACTTCCCATAATCCAACCCGCGACCATTTACCCTGGGCACTAAGCCAGCATCAACTACAGTTTATCCTTCTCCAGATACTAGAAGATAAGAGATAATGCCTGTGTTTGTTGCTCATTCTCTCACTTTTCTCATTGCCTTTCTGTTATCTGAGAAATTATCCAACTTCTGTCATGTTAGCTTCAAATTGTGAGACTACATAACATTAGCATATGGACTTCATAAATTAAGAAAGAAAAGATACATGCTAATGCTGAAATCATAGCTTTAAGGTGGAGAAACCTTCATGTGGTCTGCCACAAAATATGTACTAGTGGACCAACCATGATTACTTCTTAGTGGAGTTTGAAATCTTCTTTAGTTTGTGGGGAGGCATGAAAGGCTATTTGCATATGGACCATAACAATCTCTATGAAATTAATGTTATAGTATGCAAGAAAAATTGCTGGATGATCCCACTTCAAGTTTAGCCAACATACAATATAATCCTGGGCATAGGAAGGCAGGTAAATCTTTTGAAACAAAGAAAGGAAGACAAGTTTTCTCAAAGGAAGAAGGAAACAAGGCTCAACACATTTGCTCCATCTTTGATCAAACAAATAAGAATTCAACGAGTCAGAGCCCTTACTCTTCATTTTAACAAACAATTGCCAGCTAATCACCTTCCTATTGAGCTTTATTTCATAATCAAAACCAGAGTTAGGCTCCCCCTCTCTGAGCCCCCTAATCTTCCATTAGGATCAAATCTTTTAATACACAACTAACTGAAGAAGAAAGAAGAAGAAGAAGAAGAAGAAAGTTCCAAACTAAAGCTCAAACTACTTGAATGCACTCACAGACCTCCCAAACTTCTTTGGCGTCGATCCGGAAGACATCGACATGTCGCCGGACCTCCTCCGGAGCATCTGCCTCATCCCATCTGCCACGTGGACGGCCGGATTCGACCTGAAGTTCCGACAGAATGACATGTGTGCCCCCACAGCATCTTCCACCCCACACCCTTTGCTCCTCCTCCCTCTTCCAACCTCCTCCCTCACCACCTCCGCGCACAGCCCACACAACCACTTGCCCTCGAAATTCGCCTTCACGGCACTTATATACTCTTGGTGCAGTCCTCTCTCAAGCCACAGCACTCACACTTGACAGACTCAATCTCCATTGCTTGATATGTGCCGGTTGTGATGAAGCTAGAATTTGTACAACAGTAGAGAGGTGCTGGCAGTCAGAATTTATATGGCCCAAGGTGCAGGAAAGGGATGTGAAGAGGAATCAGCCATAATTTCCTCCTTGTTTCAAGGGTAGGATATGGGACAAGTTTAGTGGGGGAGAGGCTCATGGTTGGTCTCCTCCAGTTGTATTATATTCTACTTGTTGGGTCTGAAGATTTGGATTTTTTATACTGACCTCAAGTGTCAGTTGTTTCATTTGCTAGTTGTTTATAATGATGGACAATTTCTATTGTGTTGACATGGTTATTTTGGCTTTGGCTACTCACTCCATGATTGGAATCTGTTGGATAAAAAAAGATTGTAGTTTTTTATGCCTTTGAGCCTTGGATTATGGTGTTAATCTATTATCATGTTGAAAAATAATGTGATTCTTAGAATAGATTATATTTGGGTCAATGGAATGGTTCAATAAGATGCCTAATTACTCAAGAGATGATAACTTTTAAGACAAATGTAACTGAAAAAGTGAATATGATGTTGTCATCAAGACAAAAGAAACATAAAAAAAATTCTATATAGAATAGAAGTGAAAGAAAAAAACATAGTCACTAAAAGCAAAAGTAGTAATTGTGTCGGCTATTTAGTAGAGAAATACTTATGCATCAATCACAAATATAATCTGATAGAAACAAATAATAAAATATGCCGAAAACTTTGAAGGCCACAAAGAGGTATACTTGTGTGAATGGGAAAATTTATATTCATCAATCACAATAATAATCTGATGGAAACAAATAGAAAAAATATGCACAGCTTTTAAGACTTTGAAGGCCACAAAGAGGGATACTCGTCAACTGGTGAATTGAAAAATGTTTTTATTGATGTTCAGGACTTTCTAATTAACAATCTAAGTGTAATAGTGTGATGGGCATTTCCGCCACAGTTAACTGGGCGCTCCGATTGATCCTGTCAAAAACACAGAAGAGGAAAGAACATCTTTTAGGTCAGGAACATCAGTGTGGTGCCGGCTGAAGACCCTCGCGACATGAAAATAAGTATCCTTATTTGAGAAAAGTAAAGAATACTTGTGTGTGGTATTTTTGTGGTAATCAGAAGCGAACCTCTTTCTCAATCGAGATCGAGGTGTATATATACCGGTTGGAGTTGTAATTGAGGGCGTGAAAATTTCAGATCTCCATAACTGCAGGATTTGCATGTTGTGATTTTCTCATAACCGCTCAGATCACGCCGCTTGATTATTGGAATCATTACGCAGAGATATCCGCCACCATCCATAACAGTTCATATTGAAGTAGGAGTGTTGCAACGTTTGGAACATGGAGATGATCTGATAGCATAACTGAATCTGTGAATTGCGAGTCCTACTGTTAAAATGTAACCAGCGTAAAAGCGACAGTCTTCGCGGAAGGTTTTCGTTTTAGAGGCTGGGCCTCTACTAGTGTAATAACTACGCCTGAGTTGAGCATCCGGAGGGATGATTCTAAATCGATGTGGTCACGGAAAGGGACCTGATAGTCGCAGATCCGTGTAGGTAACTCGGAGCGAATGTGAGCTCGGGGCAGGATCCGAAGTTTTTTTTCCTTCGGCCCACATTGGGCCTACTGGAACATGGAGTTCGTTGGTAGCTTGGGATGCTTCTGACACAGCGAGACACATGTCGTGATCTTGATGAGGGTCGAAATCCAACCACAAATAGCATCAATAATTTCGCACTCAGTTTATTTTTTTAGTGGTGTTAGCGCTTCTATTTGTAATAGATAAAGAAATCAGGAAGCATGCAGATGAAATACAATATAATATGCTTACAGTGCAGTATATAGCTTTCCCTAACTATATAAGAGCTTACAATTATTCAATAACCTAATGATAAAGAGCATATAAGCATGCTTAATAAACTAAACTTAATGGTTTGCTTATCCAAGAGCAGATCCTCACAGATCCACTGTAATCATGCATGTAGATTACCCACCAGCCTACAGTTATACTTCTAAAGTAATCAAGTTGACCTACTCATAGCAATTAGAGTACTAACCTTCATTGATGGCTAACCTTCATTGATGGCTGCTGTCTAGTTTTCTAATTGCGCAATCATTTGCTTCAATAAGAATGAAGATGCCGCAGACAGTGCGCCAGAAAAAAAAAAATTCTGCCATTAGCAGTTTATGGTCACAAACTCTCCTTTCATCACCTAATGCTTGAAGCAATCAATTGTATCTGAAGCTGCGAACAAAGCACCTAATTGTATTTCTCTTTGTAGTAGATGTATTCTCTCACATAATCATCAACCTCAGAAATCATGTCCTCAAATGTTTTCACACATCAGTTCTAGCTCCTCCCATTCACTGAACTTTCCATTTCTAAGTGTGACCAGGGCTCATAGATACTGTGGTGGGGATTTTCTGCCACAGATGATTGGACGTTCCCGATTGATCCTGTCAAAAACCCAAAAGGAGAACACCTTTCAGGTCAGAAGCAGTAGTGTGGTGCCGGCTGAAGACTTCAGGCGTGAGAATAGTATTATTGTTTGAGGAAAGCAGAGAATACTAGTGTGTGGTGTTTTCAGTTGTAGTCAGCGGCTCTCTCTTCTCAATCGAGATGGAGGGTTATATATACCTGTTGGAGTTGTAATTGATAGTGCGCATATTCTGGATCTCCATAACTGCATGAGTTACACATTGTGATTTTCTTATAACCGCCCAGATCACACCACTTGATTGTTGGGATCATTACGCAGAGATATCTGCCACTATTCATAACCGCACGCATTGAAGTAGGGTATTGTAACATTTCGAACATGGGATGATCTGACAGCGTAACTAAATCCACGAATCGCGAGGATCCTGCCACTAAGCTGTAACCATCGTAGAAGCGACAATCTTTGAGGAGGATCTTTGTCTCGGAAATTGTGGCCCCTGACTAGTGGGACGACCTCGTCCGAGTAGAGTATTCGCGGCGGATGTTCTCGGACCGTTGTGGTTTCGAAAGGAGTTCGGGACAAGTGTGGGCTTAGGGCTGGACCCGAGGTTTTCTCCTTGGGCCCACACTGGGCCTGCTGGCATAGCGAGTTCGTTGGTCGCTTGGAATGCTTCTGACGCAGCGGGACACGTATCGTGATCTTGACAAGGATCAAAATATGACCACTACAGATGCCCCCCACTTTCTGCCTTTCTGAAGTCTTCGATTGGGAGGTGGGAAAACGTAAATGACTTGAATCTCCGATTTGGGGCTAGACTTGTCATTTTGTGGTCAGGGAAAAGTGACAGGCACATCTCTTCAAATCTTGCGCATTTAGTGTCACCCTTGACCTGTATAGCCCGCTGTCAAATCATGTGTCTGATCTGTGTGCGCAATAGAGAGATAACTGCCGTTTATGCTGTCAAACCTTGTTGGGATATGTGCGACAGTTCGATGAATCGAAGGGACGCTGCAACGCCTCAATTCAAACTCGAGGCCATCACTGCGATGACATCATCTCCCAGTGTATAAATAGAGGGAATACTCAGAGAGAGGATCCTTCTAAAACCTCTAGCTTTCGAGTTCTCCAAATTTTTGCCTCCAAAACGTTCTCGCCCCCATGTTTGTGCTTAGTACTCCAGGTCTCAAGATCGTCAAGATGACGAAGGTAACTGTCGCCGAAGAGAAGAGGAAAGGTAAGAGTGTTGTTGACGAGAAAGGAAAAGATCTGCTCCCCGAACTAGAGTGGAGATGGATTTCAATCCCAAACCATCCATCCTTTCTAGCTAGGAGGAGGTAAATGACTATTTGATGAGGTATCACGGTCGTCTGCTATCGATGATTGCGGTGGAGTTTTGCCCAGCTACGACAAATGTGAAGGTGGCTCCTCCCGCTGGGGTATTGTATTTTCACCCCAGATCTTGGCCTTGGGGGTTCAATTGCCTCTGGCCTTTTGTTGGAAGTGCGTTAAGGTACTAGCAGGTTTCTCTCACTCGGCGCCAGGCGCGTGACGGACGGTCCTGGCTTTTGAAGTCCTTTGTTGCACCTATGCCCCCTCCTCATATGGGTTTGATGTGTCGCGCCGCCTATGTGATGAGGAAGACTTGGACTGGTGTCCTCTTTTTTAAGCCACGGAGTGGTTGGCAAAAGTTGATTGTCAACTTGGTGGACAACGATCATGAGTGGATAGTTTCGTGGTCCGACTTTCGGGTCCTTGGGAAGCAGTCTCGAAAAGTGATTGCAGGCTTGTTCATCTTCATGGATTATGGATCCGAGCTTTCAAGTCTCGAACCAGATCTCAGAGCAGGTCAAGGCTCAGTCACTCGGAGGAGGTCAAGGCTCGTGCACTGAAGCTGTACGACATCTCGTATGACTGCCGCAACTGGAGTTGGTTGTTGAATCCGAACAGACCTGCAAAGCTTCCTGCTATTTCGAGACATGCAACTACGGTCTGAGATGATACGGTATCCATGTCCGACACTGACAGGGAAGAGGTTGACAGGGATGTGAAGCAGGGACAGAGCCGGAAAGGGCTTCCCTCCGAGAAGAGAGATGCTAGAATCGACTCCCTGGCCCATGCCTCCAGAAAGGTAAACATTTCTCTTGCTTTATTTATGTGTGTCATTTCTTCTTGTATCCTGACCTTTGATTTCAGAAAGATCGATCATTGAATTATGGGATATGGCGATGAGGAGCTCGCGATGAGGAGCTGGCGAGGGAGAAGAAGTCCCAAGGGATTCCACGATAAACGAGCGACATGTTTTCGATAAGGAGGCTGTTCTCGAGACTTGAGTATGCGCGAAAAGTCTTCGACTCCTCGCGTCCTTGAACCTTAGGGCCTAAAACACATCCAACTCACGTGTCCGGATGAGGATTTAGTCTCGATTTCGCCTCAGCAGGAGTCATCATCTGATCCCGGAGTAACGACCGCGGGAGAGGATTGATATGTCGGAGGTGAAACTTCTGTAGCCTGCGAGGGGCTTCTCTGTAATCAAATAAAGGCCAGGCTCTTCAAGCCTCCGCCTCCGGCTCAGGATTGTTCCTGAGATCGCATTGGGTCAAGGCAATTTTCTCGATGGCCTAGAGGAGTTTGAAGCCCTTCCTTTAAAGAGACAGAGGAAGGCGTTGGAGAATGATCTTCTCAAGGTAACTACAGATCCAGGTTCTGCCTTTGGTGACGTGATCTATCTATTTCAGACTGTTTCCTCTATAGCGATGTAGTGTTCGCTTTGGGACACAGACAATAGCAGGCTGCCTTGAAAGAAGGATAAGTCCCTCGCTGACTTAAGGAAGTCGGTCAACGAGATATCCTCGAAGAAGGCGGAAGATAAACTCCTCGAGCTACAGGCTGCCATGAAACAAGCCTAACGTGAGGTGAAAGAGGAGTTGTCACGAGTACAGGGTGACCTCAAACTTGCCCTCAAAGAGAAAAACACAGCCAAGGCTGAGCTGGAGCAGGAAAGGATTGGCTCCCAAGGGTGATGGATTGGCTCCGAGGTGTTTGGAGCAAGCTCTCGCTAAAAGGGATGAGCAGAGACGCGAGTCGATGATGACATGAGAGGCTGCAGGATGAGGTGCTACTCTTCAAGATCGTAAAGTATAAAGAGGGGTATCGCGACTGCTCTCAGGGAAAATCACCGAGGTATTCTCTTGGGGATAAGGAGGAGGTTTTGGTTCAGAAAGCCCCCAAGATGCCCGTCGATGTACCCACCACCTGGCTGATGCCTCCAACGTGGATGCGGGAGCTAAGGTCAGAGGAGGAGGAACTGAACCGGGTTCTCAGGTTGGGTCTTCTAGTAAACACCATGTGAGTGATGTTTGAGTGCGAAAACTTTGTATGCTTTGATTTTGTAACCCCCTTCCTATTATTAGTAAATATTCCACGCACTTGTTTTGCTTTAAATCTTGCTCTGAGTCTCATCATTTTTTTGTTAGGTTGCTGGATATAGCCTTGTGTTTCTGTGAACGTCGGCTCGAAAGTCCCTCTGGTTCCGAACTTGACCTTGGTTCCTCGTGGCAGTCCAGGGGATTATCCAAGTTATCATGGTCACTCTGGAAGCACTTCTGATGATGGAGATTGCGAAGAATGTCTTGATGGTCCTGTTGATTTCTACAGCTTTGCTTATTATGATGATCCAAATGCTTCTTCGTCTGGAGTCAGTGTGAATCTCGGTGAGGAGCCCGGATATTTGCTGAATTGTTTGCGTGATAGGCGAAGAGCAGTAATGGAGGGGCGCCTTCGGCTTGTTCTCCTTATTGAGACTGAGATTGCACTGTAGACCAGATTATCTCGCAGCTAGATTGTGAACTGACTCATAGTACTGACTCATAGTAAGAAGATCGAAAGGAACCTCTATGACAAGTGGCATCAATCGGCTGCAAAGTCGATGGACCAACTGCGACGGTTGAAGGGTTTAAAGGACAAGAACCGTCTTCTGAATGAATCCGTTCAACGTAAGACGCACGAATTGAATGAATTGTTGGTGTGAAGCAGCGCCTGGATGAGATGTTCATAAGCAAGCAGAATGCCATTAACTTTTCCCGATCTCAGTTGGAGAAAGGCACAACAAGAAAACCACAAGCTTCGATTTCGGTTCATCAGTTGGAGCAAGAAGCCGAGCAGTGAGGGCTGAATTTGATTAAGTTAAGAACTGAGGCGCTCTTCCGCGGGAAAGAGCAAAGAGTTAAAGACATCCGTCATAAACTAGATGAACTCCGCTTTCAAATTCGGACAGAGGATGCAGTGGGAGGGGTGGATAGAAATGTAGACTTTCATTGGCATCTTTCTTTTAGATAATGTATGGACGAGTAACAAAGACAAATTGGGTTTCAATGTTCTTTCTGATCTTCAGATGAGCCTCGTGTAGATTCTAGTCAGGACGAGAACCCGCTATAGGCTATAAGGGTAGCCGTCGGGAGGACCTCCGTCTTTCAAGAGAGCCTCCGTATAGACCTTAGCCGTTAGGGTTGAGGACCCGATATAGGCTGTAGGAGTGATTGTCAGGAGCGCTTCCATCTTTCTTTCAAGATAGCCTCTGTTAGGTCTTAGTCGTCAGGGTAAGGACCCAATATATGCTGTATGAGTGATTGTCATGAGCATTTTTGTCTTTCAGGAAAGCCTCCATATAGGTCTTAGCCGTAAGGGTGAGGACCCGATATAAGCTACATGATTGCCCGTCATGAGGGCTTCCGTCTTTCAGGAGTACCTCCGTGTAGGTCTTAGTCGTCAAGGTGAGGACCCTCTATAGGCTGTAAGAGAGCCGTCAGGACTTCTTAAAGGAGTCTTCGTGTAGGCCTTAGTCGTCAGAGTGAAGACACGATATAGGCTATAAGGGTAGCCGTCAGGAGGACCGTTGTCTTTCAAAAGAGCCTCTCTGTAGACATTAGCCATCAGGGTGAGGACCCAGGTTGTAGATTGACCATTAAGAGCGCTTTTATCTTTCAAGAGAGCGTCTGCGTAGGGCTTAGCTGTCAGGATGAAGACCGATATAGGTTGTATAAGTGACCGTCAGGAGCGCTTCTGCTTTTTAGGAGAGCCTCCGTGTAGGTCTTAGCCGTCGTAATGAGGACCCAATTTAAGTTGTATAAGTGACCGTTAGGAGCACTTCTATCTTTCAGGAGAGCCTCCATGTAGGTCTTAGCCGTCAGGGTAAGGACTCGCTATAGCCTGTATGAGTGACCGTCAGGAGCGTTTTCATCTTTCAGGAGAGCCTCCATGTAGGTCTTAGCCGTCAGAGTGAGGACCCGCTATAGGCTGTAAAAGAGCCATCATGAAGACTTTCATCTTTCAGGAGAGTCTCCGTGTAGGCCTTAGTCGTCAGATGAGGCCCCCTATAGGCTATAAGAGAGTCATAAGGAAGACTTCTGTCTTTCAGGAGTCTCCGTGTAAGCCTTAGCCGTCAGGGTAAGGACCAAATATAGAATGTAGAATAACCATCATGAGCATTTCTGTCTTTCAGGAGAGCCTCTCTGTAAGTCTTAGCTGTCAGAGTAAGGACCTGATATAGCTGTAGAGAGCTGTCTCAAGAGGACTTCCGTCTTTCAGGAGAGTCTCCGTGTAAGCCTTAGCCATCAGGGTGAAGACCCGCTATAAGCTGTAAGAGAGCCGTCAGGAGGATCTCCGTCTTCCAGGAGAGTCCGTGTAGGTCTTAACTATCAGGGTGAGGATCTACTATAAGCTATAAGAGAGGCGTCAGGAAGACTTCTATCTTTCAGGAAAGTCTCCATGTGTGCCTTAGCGTCAGGATGAAGACCCGCTATAGGCTGAATAAGAACCATCAGAAGGACTTCCATCTTTCAGCAGAGTCCCTATGTGGGCTTTAGCCATCAAAGTGAAGACCCACTATAGGTGTAAGAGACATCAGGAGGACCTTCCTCTTTCAGGAAAGTCTTTGTGTAAGCTTTAGCCGTTAGGGTGAAGACCCATTATAGGTTGTAATAAAGCCATCAGGAGGACTTTTTCCTTTCAAGATAGTCTTCATGTAGGCCTAGTCGTCAGGGTGAAGACCCGCTATATGCTGTAAAGAGACGTCAGGAGGACTTGCATCTTTCAGGAGAGTCTCCGCATAGGCCTTAGTTGTTAGGGTGAAGACCCGCTATAGGCTGCTGAAGTAGAGTGAGGAAGATGCTTGTGTTTGGAGTGGGGAGAAGTGGTTTGCAATGATGATTCTTTACATTGAAATAATTGATTGTTACACAATATCGTTTCAGATGAAAAGAATTTCATTGCTTGTCGAGTATCTTCTCGTCTTGGTCAGCTAAGTGTAGGAACCTTCTCTTTTTGCAATCACGGTGTAGGGACCTTCCCAGTTAGCTTCGAGATTTCCCGTATTTTTCTCTTTGATACTCTGGATTGCGTGTCTCAAAACTAGATCTCCGATCTAGAATCCGAAACCTTCACTTCTTGTGATAGCAACTCATTAGTTGTGGTAGGTTGTGATCTGAATTGTAGCAGTCTCCGCCTTTCTTCAAATTGATCTTGTACCAATCAAAGTTGAGTAGTATTCTGATCCCAATTGACTTCGACATATAAACATCGATCGAGATGATGGCCTCCGTCCCTAGGCTAACAAGAATGAAGTCTCACTCGTGGGGATGCGCTTCATGGTTCGGTATACTCAGAGCACCGCAGGAAGTTTCTTGACTCATTTGCCCTTAGTCTTATCGAGGTTCTTGCACAGACTGTTAAGGATGGTGTGATTGCTTATCTTCGTTTGACCATTGCACTGTGGATAGTATGCATAGAGAACCGGTAGGCGATCTTGTACTTGGCACAGAAGGTAACCACTTTTACTAGTGAAATTTGTCCCGTTGTCGGAGATAGTGTGTGGTAGGTCGAAGTGACATACAAAGTTTTGCCACAAGAACTTGACTACTTGCTGCCCAGTGACTTCGGAGAGGCACAACTTCTATCCACTTGGTGAAGTAGTCGTTTGCGACTAATAGGACCAAAATTGAGGTTGTGCTCGGGAAAGTGGGCCACTACATCCCATCCCTATTGCATGAAGGGCCAGGGACTCTGAATGTATGGAGGTCTATACTCGGCCTGCTCGAGGAAGAAGCGAACATTTGGCATTGCGGGCACTTCACATACTCCTTGGTGTTCTTTAACATCTTGGGCAATATTACCCCTAATTGATGGCTTTGTGAGCGAGAGACCTGCCTCCCGCGTGGTTCCACAATCATCATGAATCTCTTGCATCACTGTCTTGGTTTCGTTCGGTCCGAGACACCTTAAATAAGGGTCAGAGTGAACTTGGAGTAGGATTTCTGGTACAGGACATTCCCCAGAAAAATGTATCTGGTGGCCAAGTGCTAGAGTTCTGTGCTTCATCTTTGTCGTCGGGCAACACACCATCCTTCAGATAGGCGATGATGGGTCTCTCCATCTCGGGAGGTGTCTAAGCAGAGCACCTCATCGCCTGATCATGGATGCTAGGTTTGCAATGTGCTCGACAGGGATCTCTCGTCAAAACTGGTGCTTAACAGCCGATCACAGATAGGCCAAGAAGTTGGCGTGGTTGTTTTTCAATCGAAAGATCTGCTTGAAGTTGCAATGGAGAAATTTTAACTTCAGGTTGAGGACGAGCTGGCAGGTATGCTGCATTCGCTCGTCCTAACTGTGTACTCCCCATTGACTTGACTCACCACCAGTAGTGAGTCGCAATAGACCTCAACTCTGGTGACTCCAAGTGTCCCGTAGCCATCTTGAGACTGGGGATGACAACTTCATACTCGGCCTCATTGTTGGTGGCAGGAAAGCCTAGAGTGA
>JAVJIF010010883.1:0-56607 GCA_038442645.1 Agave tequilana | reverse complement strand
ACTTACGCAATGAAACAAGGAAAAAAACCACCAAAAAGTAGCCCAGTGAAAAAATAAATAAAGTCGTGCTTGACGAGCCGAGAGACCAGGGCTCGAGACCTCCCATGTGCCATGCACGGCGGTTGGGCCCAGCCCTTCACGGCGATCACGCCGCCTTGTCCGCCATCAAACGAGGAACACTTCTCTGTGCTCACAAGAGATCTCCGTATCAAAACAGAAATGATGTATGACTAACACAGCTACAGGTACATGAAGCAAGCAGCACATGGAACCACTGCAAGAGGCAAAACACACCACCTGCTGCTTTCCAATCTTTTCTTCCTCGTCAGTTTCATGCTTTGCAAACAACAAAAAAGTCATGCATTCTCACATGGGAAGAATTGCCGTCCTCTGCGAGCAAAATCAAAGAAACAAAAAATTGGCAATCACTGTTTGTGATCGGTGCTGATCACTGGAGAAGAAACAACAATGATACAATGGACTAGTGCGAATATCGCCATGAAAAAGAGGCAAAACTGTACTAAAATGAAAAACTCATTTATGGTCTCGTTTTCTAAGTTACATGTTGGACTCTTTTTGTAGGCCTTCGGCTACGACCAATGAATACTAAAACGAACAGTGTTGCTGGGACTGGCAAAGGCTTTGGCTTTTAAATCCGCAGAACTGTTCTTTCTCCATCAGTTACGACTTTCAACCGTATGTCATGAGCCGTTCATTGTTGTTTCGGAATGGACATGGTTCCCGTTTTCCAGATGCTTCCCATTCGTTTGGGTTCTTGGTCTCTAAATCAAAATCAAGAAATATAACGTATCAGAAGTTTGGGCATGTAATTGACGCACAATGAAGCTGCAACCCCACAGAAAAGTCTCAATTTTTTCAACATACAAAAACTACGAAACCAATAGATACAAGACCAGACTACGCTTCATGTAAACCATATTAAACTGAACAGTTAAGAAATAGCAAATTTTAGATTTCAGTACCGTACCCAATCAGCAGCATCGCCAGAATTTCCATTCAGTAGCTTGTGGTTCTCTTTGGTTCTGTCTCTCTCTTTAGTGCTCAGTGGCAACAATGGGGCAGCACCACCAGTCCGATCAGGCATTTCTGTAAAGAAGCAGGAATTGGAAACCGTTACAAATGCATGCCTTCGAAAATCTTGTACATTTGCATTACGTTCGCATTTTAAAGTTTAAACTAAACTTCTCAGAATTTTGTTAAGTGCATATATCTCATTGATAAGTTTACGAATGTAAATAGACCAATTATGTGTTTCAATCAGCAATAGCATCATCGGAGACAAAAGAATGCTAAATATTATCAGAATGTCTTACTTAGTCAAGCCAGAAAATGAGCTCACGTCTAACAAGTGATCCATTCCTAATCCTCTATATCCAAGAGAGCAAGTTGGATTTACTGATGGTATCAATTTTAAACCACCACTGTCTACATGAAAGCATATACAGTCTGGACTAGCCTCACTCCATCCCTAGCGAAAGCAAAAGAAGAGTCCTAACTTCTCCACTCCCCATTAAAGGGTATATAGATAAGATTTTGCATTTCTACTATGACTTGAACCCAGGTCATGTATTACTCTTGGAGTTATTTGAGTTTTAAAATGACTAGTTGCCACTGGTTGCTAATCAACCTTGAGCTTGCAAGTTAAGCAACCTAGCATAATGAAACTTCAGAAGAAAAGTGGGCCAAAGTCTGGACTGGTGAGAGCTTTAGTTGAAGGGGGCCACATATATCCTTTTTAATCTCTTAGCAATATAATATGACAAAAGAATCCATACTATAACAGGTGAAATATTAATGCTCATTCCAGCTGATATTAACCTAAAGGAGGTATTATGCACCAGGTTCAGCGCTTGTAGGAGACACATAAAAGTATGCTGAACATGCAGATGGCCAAAAACATATGAACTTTAGAGATGTAGTACGTGAATATAAAAGGGAAAAAAATGAGAAATGAAGAACACAAACCTGGTAGCTGCTTGTCAACAAAAAATACCACCAAATTCACAGTGTACCTGGATTGAAGAAAAGCAAGATGAGTCAAAGCAATAATCCACCACCAAAAATAACACAATTAGAACAACAAGGGGTTCATCCTACCATGCAACAACAACATCCACTGAGTAATGTTTGCGAGAAGCAATTATAAGCAGACTCTGAATTACAACCATCAACCAAGCAAGAGTCTTGATAAACCTGCAGGAAGTGATTGTGAACATTACATTAATTGCGGAACATGAGACTGGGAATTTGTGAACAAGTACAGCAAAATCCTTAACAAGATTAAGTAATATTTAAAATCTTTTACCTCTTGGAACCATATTTATGGTATGTACGCACAAACACTAGAGTGAATATCATGTGGGATGAAAATATCAGATCACCACAACCATATATGGTTCCCCGAGGAACTGCAAGCAGGAACACCCCAAATGAACATCTATGTATTATGATAATGTGCCTTGAAAGATATATAACCTCCCAGGAACTACAACCATGAACACCCTAAATGAATATACTTACAATTAATAAGAAGCACTTCCCAGACATTGTCAGGGCGGGGCAATGTGGCAAGTTTGGAACCCTGCATGGAAGGCCAATGTTGTCAGCTGTACTTATAAAAGTTAGAAAGTGGCGTTCCATTCTAATAACAAACTAGTATTCATATGATATGGACATATTATATAAAAATAGCATATCAGAAAAACAAGTGTAAAGATTGTTACCTCACGACAGTGATAGTTAGGACCAGGAAGTTGAGTAGAATAGAATGTAATGATCCGTAACAACTGAGAAGCCTGAAGAAAAAATCTTTTGTCAGATTACAGCATAAAAAACCATCTAGAAAGACTATTCAGTATCAGTTATGAACTTACAACTAAAAAAGCCAACACCCTGCGCCAGAGCAACACTGTATAGAAGCGCTTACTGTGATAAATGAAAGGGTGAAATGTCCACTGTAAAAAAATAAACATGTCATAAACATTTTAAAAAATGAATTAAAAACAATATCAGCTTTCATAAACATAGATGGTAAACAACAAACCAGAGATATTTATAGAAGTTGTATGCAAAAACAACTAAAGAGGTGCGCGTGTGTATTCTATATATGTTCTTTTGAGAGAATGTATTATATGCTATATGTACATTTATCATCTTTCACTATGTATTTTACGTTGTTCATATATTAAAGAGATTTAAAGAGTGAAGTAATTTGTAAAAACACTTCGTTCTTGCAAAAGGGGGCCTAACATACTTCATGTTATAAGTATTCTTCACGTGAATGAAGGTTTATGCATCTGTAAGTGTTGAACATGGATGGACATGCATGATATGGACACATCAATTTCAGCAAGGAGATGTATCCAAAGTATCATATAGTAAGCAAACAGAAGATACAGGAGGTGTTCTTTAGTATTAACATTTGTCAGATAATAGAATTACAAACAGAACCATTGCAACAAATTATATCTTAGCATCATATGTTATACTACATCATGTACTGGTAAGCATCTTTAAGTACAAAAGCTTGAAAGTACATACTAAAGATCTGCAATCCTACCAAGGGAGTAATTATTTCTCTATGTCAAACTGTCCTTTGAATAGCATGTTGTTACAAAATTACTATGGAGACACAAACATAAAACAAAAGGATGTCTAGAAAGGAAGTCTGTCTCCTTGCAAGAATGATTGTCATGACACAGATTGTAATGTACCACAAACAGCTAAATGCAACAGCAATACTACTGAGTGCAGTGATATGCAGGCTAGGGGCCATCACCACCGCAAGTAGGCATACCAATGTAGCTGAAAAACTGTTTGCATCATATAATGCAGCTACACTAGCTACCAATACTTCAAACCATATTCAAAGTGAATTATTCACATTTAGGAATGAAATGAATATCCCCAAAGTTACCCTTAAATTTATTTATATAGATTTAGCTAAGCTTAGAATTCATTGACAACCTTCGAATATTTCTCATAAGCTGTGAAACATTTTGTATATACAAGAGAGAGAGAAAAGTAAAACTCAAATAAACATGATTTTATATGATCTCTTTAGGAACTAGAAAAAGTTCAGCCTTACGCACAAACAAAGTGACCACCTAAATGATAGATAAAGTTAATAATAGTTTGACGAGGAATTAAGATGTGTTCTTTTTACAGTATCAGCTTCAATAAGGCAAGACAGGTTCATAATAAACATAAAGAAAAGGAGCATACCAATAGAAACGAGAAAAAGATGACGGTGAACACAGTTTCACTGATGTAAGATCTCTCAATCCCAAGTTCCTACAGGACAAACAGAATTTGAAAACAATAAGATGTCAACTCAAAAAAAAATCTCAGTAATGTGCATATATTACAATGGGCCGGCAACTAGTTTTTTCAATAACTTTTGGTACCAAATCTAAGTGGTGAACTGCATAAAATAAACTTTTTTGAAAAAAACTAAATAAAACACTCACCGGAAGGACCATGAACCCAAGATCTTGGAGAATAGGACCAGGTCGATGTAAATAGTGAACTCCTTGAGCAGCCAAAGCATGAATGTACTAGAACAAACAAATGCATATCATGGTCAATGAAAGCACTTTTTAAACACATGCTGAGCTCTAAGATAAAGATGCAAGAAAAATCAAAACACATGTACAGGCTGATTTGATAGTGCTGATTATTGCGAGTGGAAGGATTACACATACAGAAATCTATGCGCCTTGATTAAGAACACAAAATCACAACACTGGAGGGACATGTTCAAATCATTAATTGTGAGG
This sequence comes from Agave tequilana, assembly GCA_038442645.1. Classification (NCBI taxonomy): domain Eukaryota; kingdom Viridiplantae; phylum Streptophyta; class Magnoliopsida; order Asparagales; family Asparagaceae; genus Agave; species Agave tequilana. The sequence continues at coordinate 51,808 of JAVJIF010010883.1, read as the reverse complement.
AACAACAAAATGCCACAAGGGCAAGATTGTAACAAACAGAATGTAAAATGACTGGAAAGTGAAGAATCATATCAAGTAGAGGATTGATAGCATGACAAAAACTCTTGATAATATTGATGCATCTCTGGCTTCCATTTCCATATGATTCTTTAATAAGATGTTGCTTTCAAAATAATTTAACTAGTACTAAGGAACTAACCTGTGACAGTCAATCAAGAGAATAGGAACTAACCTGTGGCAGTCAATCAAGAGTGTGTGTGATAATAAATGTATAATGAAGAAAATGATGTCACAATGAGCACTTTTTTCAACTATGAAGGATTGCATAATAGATAAATTTAAAAAGTGATCCCAGTTGAAGTACAGAGCAAACACGAAAAGTATATCCCATGTGCAATGTTTAGTGAGATATGACCGCAATGCACAGAAAAGGGTTGAAGAGGTGAGTATGAAGAGGAGCTGTATAGAAGATACAAGGATCTTCACAGCACTAAAGATACCAAAAGATGTGCTCCACGCAATAACATTTTTTGAGACCAAATACAAAAGATCAATAAGTAGTAGTTGGAACTGGTCGTTACCATGAGATAAATATTCTTTCCATAACTGGAAAGTGGTATCCCTACTGTTGCTGGTCTGTTGGTCCACTTGATATGATGTGTGCATCTTAATTTTGCACCAGATATCAGATCCTCAAACAATTAAATTATTTCAATTTCTTCTCAACACGTTAGGATCCCTCATTCAGGGTCCTCAGTCCTTTCTCATTTGTCTACCATGTCAGTCTGAGGGTAAACTGTAGAGCTACCAAATATCTTGAGTAAGCAAAATCTTTTGAGTTTGGCATCATAGATAATATATGTTTGCCCTCAGAAAGAAAACCTCATTGCAAAGGAACGATTCTATGACAAAATTGGATTGTGCTGACAAACTAAAATTTAACAAGTTTGAGGTGGCTTTTCAGTGGGGATATGAGATGACATACATTATTCAGTTCTAGCATTGAATATATTGCAATTCTCTTTAAATAAGTATGTCAAGGAAAAATTACAATGTGGTTCTTTCTTTCTTCACATCAAACATTATAGCTCCACCCCTTAAGCAACCAAAAACAATCACACAGTGTTCCTCTCAGTGAAAATTCACCTACGGAGTCCACAATTTATTTACAATAAGACTATCCATCTATCTCATCATTGAGCATATAGAAATGTGCATGACCTTTAAAAAGTACAAATGCTTAAATACGCAAACTACCTTGCTTGTACCTAAATTGAGAAAGTGACTCAAGCAAACTTATAAATTGAGCATTAAAAGCATTTCCACAGACTATTCTATACAGATGTGATTATTATAACATGATGCAAACTTGCTCAGATCAAATGCTTCCATAAAATTCTTGAACTACAAAGTACCAAGCCTTTAACCATTACAAATGAAGTACAAGTTTCTAACAGAGTAAATTTTCTAAAGCAATTGAATCCTTTGGGAAAGTTTTCAAAAAGTTCAAAAATTTCAACAATCCCTTCACTCCATAACAATACCTGAAACACAAGCCCCGCGAGCAGAAGCTGCCATTTCTCCAAAAGAATCTTCAGCTCTACTGACGTCTCTGCTGCAACCTTCCTCCATAACTGGGGGGGGGGAAAAAAATTCAAACTTCGCCCTAAATTCACAAATCTGATTCACAAACAAATCAAACAAAAAGATCAGCAAAAAGCAAAAGCAGCGACCTTGGTAGCTTCGCGAGCAAGGTACATCGTACTCTTTATCGGCGGCGACCACATCCATACTAGTTCATCATCATCATCTCACAGTTAATCTCCACATCATCCTCCACAAATCTCACCACAACCGTCAGTAAATCCAGTAACCGCCGCCGACTTCACTCGATCAGGTCACCAAGTCCCGAGATCCTCGATCCCCTCCGATCGCCGCCAGCCACCCACCGATCAAAGATGCGGCCGGATTCGATCGAGATTCTAGAAGCAAGGACCAACAAAACTCGCCACCAACGGACTCTTCTCTCCTCTCTCAACTGTGAAAAATGAAAGACACCTTTTTTTTGATTCAACAACTGCCCGCCGCCCCTTTATACGAGCACAGCGCGCTGGGCCCCACCTCTCGAGAACGCGGGGCGGACACGGAGCTTGAAGCCGACGAAGCTCCGCCGCCAGAAAACAGAGAAGAATTCTAGAAAAAGGAAAAGAGTTTACGATGTTTTCTTTTTGAAGGTAAAATCCAAGTTTGATGCGATAATTCAAAATCGCAGCCCACACTGTTGGACTCTAATTACACTTCTGCCATGACGACTGACGAGTCCCCGCATTGCACACTTCATCTCCGTTGTCAGCGTGACGGGGGCTGAGTGGTAAATTCGGTAATAAGGAAGTTCAAAGCACCCGACGGTCTGCAACAAAAAAACAAATTGTTTTTGGGCCTATTTGGTTTAGGGTGGAAGTGAGGAAAGGAGGAAATGAAGAAATGATAATATTTCCTTTTGAAACTTGAGAATTGGTTAGTAAGTTTTTCAGTGTTCGGATGTTTGTTGGGAAGTATGGTTTGAAAAATGTTATGTCTTTTCCGGTGTTTGGATGATAATATAAAAGTGGAAGTGGAAAGTTGACCAGAAAGTCGACCGCAAACTAATATTAAAATAAAAATTAATTAAAAAATAAAAAATGAACTGTAATTAGAATGCAAGTGAGATTTACATGATCAAAAAATTAACTATTTTGTGCTACAACTTATTACAAATGAGATTTACATGACCACAAAATTAACTGTAGCACTTTGAAAGTGAGAAAATGGTTATGTAAAAGAGAAAAAAAAAAGAAAAGAGATTTTTCTTATTTTCTTTTTTTGGTGTTTGAATAAATAGAGAAATGAGCAATTGTACTTTCCTATTTACTTGCTTCCGCCCACTTCCTTGCAACCAAACAAGCCCGTTTGTGCAGACGGGACGAGTGTGGGCCAGTTTTGCAAAAGCAAAACATTCCTTGGGGACTAAGAAGAATATTTACCGTTTTTGCCATTCCCGCCTCGGCCTGCAATTTCGGAGAAAGCGGGGGCGTGAATCTGCCGCCGGCCCCCCACATGCCCCACGTTGGGGGTTGGAAGAGTGCGCGTGAAGTTGGGTGGGAATTACGAGAATGCCACGGTGAAGTAACGGCAATGTTATGTTGGTATCTGCACGTGACGATGATTAGGTTGCCAGGCTTCTTGTTTCGAATTCGAAGTAGTTTCGAGAAGAAAGAAAGAGAAGCGCGTTTTAAAGAAGATGCTCGATATTATCGTTGTGAACTATCTTTGGGCTGGGCTGGAAATTTAAAATATGGACTGCGCTATATAGCTGTAGTTTGGGCTCGTTTTCGTTTAATAGGCCTACAAGTTTATGGGCCTTAGAAACTTGCAAAAATCCATTCGTTTGTATAGCTTTACAACGAGAAAGATTGCTTCAGGCTAGAATGTCAGGCTAACTGAATGGGCTTAATGAACGGGTCCAGAATCCGGGTCTATCAGGCCTTAAGATGATCTCTGGTGCTGGCCCAATTTGGGACAAAGCTGAAGGCCAGGGGACCTCGTTTATTTAAGTTTTTAAGCGTCCACAAAGTATAAAATGGTCCTTGGCATCAAAGCTCAAAACAACTTGTTCCCACAAGAGAACAACAAGGGAGCAGGCGAACGTGCACGACATGAATTCGACAAACATTAAAGAGAATTAAAAGTAGTAGTACTGCTTGCTTACAGCTTACCTCTTGTTTCAACCCACCGTCTCTGTGTCTACATTGCCGTCTGTTTTACAAATTGTTTTTTTTTTTTTTTTGTACTAAATTTGTTCAAATCAAGGTGCATGCATTGCCTTGACCAATCTCTCCCGTCCACTGCAAGAGAGCATGGGGGCTTGCAGTCTTGTATGCCTTAAAATTTGTTCCCCGTCTCTGAAACCAATCAAATTCTTCTTCTCTTATAAATACAATAATGCCGGGTCCGGGCACGTGGCAACAGAGCCCGTTTTTACCGTGGTGCTGAGAATTACCACGGTATTGCACCCTTCCTTGACCCCGAGGGCACGATGAGTTGTCCAATCACGAACGCTGATATGATTCCCAACGACGCCGACAGCTGGGGCCCACACCCATCATCATCAACAGTCACGCATCCCCAGAAATCAAACGGCCATTTCAAAATAATACACACACAAAGCAACATTCAAACAAACACTACAATCTATTTCTATGTATATATAAATGAAGCCTCAAGTCTACACATACACAGCTAATGTTTGCTTTGTTTTTTGAGGGGCCTTTGTTTGTTACAGAGAAAGAAAAAGAGAGCGTGCCACCACGATCAAGCCAAGGGCCAAGGGGCCCTCAATTTGAGCTCAATTTAGTTAGTTCTGACGACCTTTTTTTTCTCATTTTTCCATCAGTCACGGAAGAAGAGGATGAGAATGAGAAAGCTTTGCCCGAATTTAGACAGAGAGGATGGGCTGGACACAGTCCTGGAAGTCCCAATCCCTGAGGAAATGTTCGTCTCGGCTGCCCACACATCGCCGAGCGGCGGCGGAAAGACAGGCTGCATGTCGTGGGTCCGGTCATCCCACGGCGACCACCGGGCCCTGCCGTCCCCCATCGGCCGCGGCACCGAACTGCAGCTCATGCTCGGCGTCGTCGGAGCCCCGCTCGTGCCGCTGCCCATCCAGTCTCAGCATTCCATCAGCAGCGGCCACATTAAGGAAGATCCAATTGTAAGTGCCGACCAACTTACTCGTGTCCTGCTACTTCCGCTTGCAACTTGTTTTGTAACCAGTTTTAGCGAATGCAGGAGGCCTCGATGGCGAAGTACATTGTGCAGCAGTACATCGCTGCGACTGGGGGGAAATCGGCGCTGAACTCGGTTACCAGCATGTACGCGATGGGGAAAGTTCGGATGGTGGCCTCAGAGTTCTGCAACAATACGAGCAGCAACAACAGCAAGAAGGCAGCCAAGCATGTCACAGGAGAGATGGGGGGTTTCGTGCTCTGGCAGAAGAAGCCCGATCTCTGGTGCTTGGAACTGGTCGTGTCCGGGTGCAAGCTAAGCGCCGGCAGCGACCGCCGGGTGGCGTGGAGGCAGACGCCGTGGCAACAGTCGCACGCCTCCCGAGGACCGCCGAGACCTCTCCGGCGAACAATTCAGGTACTTTAAAATTCGTGGTCTGCCATATTCGGTATCTGTCACTTTTAACAAACGAGTTACAGAATGATTGATATCATAGAATCTTTCATACACACTTTATTTTTCCTCCCAAATTTGTTTGAAAAAAGAGGAAAAGAGATTGGCGCATTTAAAGTAAGCACCAAACAATCAAAGCATGACGCCATGTGCAACTGCACGAACAGTTCACGTGGTGGTGGTTGGTTCACAAAAGTCTTCATACCAACCACTTTGCTAATTATTCCCTAATTTTCAGATGATTTTCACATTGACAGGGTCTTGATCCAAGGTCCACTGCAGACCTGTTCTGCAACGCAGTTTGCATCGGCGACAAGGCGTCGGTCAACGGCGAGGACTGCTTCGTGCTCAGGCTCGACGCCAAGCCGACGACGCTCCGGGCGCGAAGCAGCGGCAATGTGGAGATCATCAGGCACACTGTATGGGGCTACTTCAGCCAGAGAACTGGCCTTTTGGTCCAACTGGATGACTCCCATCTGCTCAGAATGAGCACAGCAAACAGTGACAGTGTCTACTGGGAGACCACCATGGAGTCAGTTATCGAGGACTACCGGTTCATCGATGGCATCAACATCGCGCACTCTGGCCGAACCTCTGTGTCTCTGTTCAGGTTCGGTGAGACCAGCGATGGTCACACCAGGACAAAGATGGAGGAGGCGTGGACTGTCGAAGAGGTTGATTTCAACATTCAGGGTCTTTCCATGGACTGCTTCTTGCCCCCGGGCGATCTGAAAGAAGAGAAGGAAGGTTGCGATGTGGCAGTGAAGAACGTGCGTCCACCTGCCAGAGTTCCGACAGCGGCGGTCAGGCTCGGTCCTTCTAAGGTTGCTGCAGTTGACATCGATGATGATGACGACGACTCCTCCTCCTCCGATTCATCAGAGGAAGGAAGTTGAGAAGCTATGACATGCTTGCTTTTCTTTGTTTCTGTAAAATATAGAAACTATGTATAAGTTTCGAATTGGTGTGTAAGATAGCTAGGAACTTGTTCAGTCAGTAGAATTTGATCAGATATATGGAGCTTATAATGCTCTGAACTGCTTCACTGCATTTCAAATTGTATGTTTGCATTATCTAATTATATTACCTCAGGGATCTGATTCTGATTCAAACACAATGTAGTTGTACTCTTTATGCATCATAAACGAAGCCTGCGATACAACATCAAATAGTTAGCACTGCAATGAAACTGAACTTGTATCTAAAAGAGTGGACAACATTCGTATTAATGATACAAGAAATGTCAGATAAGTTACCTGATTGCAGAATAATTTGTAGAGCAAGTCATCCAAACAAGAACCCAACAAATTCAATAAATTACAGATACAGGTGGGTGGAAAATTGGTGTAGAATGTTAGCATCCATCTACAAAAAATAGATGTTTCATGTTTCATTTATACCATGGATGGACTAATAGATCTGAAGTCACACTGAAATTTCTAAATCCATTACCATGTAAAAGGATTGGAGATTTTCACAGGATTATTTACAGTTATTCTGACCCATAATAATACTAGAAAATAATTCAAAGACAAATGACATACTAAAATTTACCAATCAGTTGGAGGAATACAAGCTTTGCTTCAAACTCTTGGAGGGAAGGCTGGCTTGTGACTCCTTTAGTCCTTTATGAACTTGCAGACTAAATACATTCGACCCAAAGAATGAGTGAAGGCTCGCACTGATTTCACAAGGGCGAGTTAAGATCTCCTAACTGGAGAAAGAGGAGGACAATTTTGGTACATGGCTTGTCGGAGGTCCAGTTTTGGTTTTTTCAGAATTGATGCCCGTGTGCTCAGTAAAGGAGTGCTCCTGAATGCTTCGAGCTTTCATTGAGTAATACAACCCTGAGAGAGTGTCAGGCTTCCGGCTGTGAAGAATTGCGATGGACATAGCAAATGCTTGCACTAAAGCAATAGATGAACCAAACTCAATTGTATAAACCCCCTCAGTATACGCAGTCAGCCTGAAGGTATGCTTCTTTTCTCTATCTTCACCCTGAAAGTGAACAAAATTGAAATTATTTTCTACTTTAAAAGATAAACAATATATGTCAAGAATAATTATTAAGATTCAATCTAAATGGCGAACCTGAGGGAACAATTCAATTCCGTAAATCCCATCAGGCGAACAAGCTTGGGATGAACTAGAGCTCCTGCTCTCTTGAATCTTTTGCGTCAGAATTGTTAGCGTGCAACCCTCATCCCAACCTCCACAATCACAAGAACCTCCTAATTTCCATCTCTCGATCAAAGGTGTGGGCTCTCCTGTAGATGGAATGCCATGAATCCCACTTGGGAGAATTGCAAAAACACTGGCTAGGCCTGACTTCTTCTCCTTATTGCTCTGTACATCACTGTTTTCTGGCCTTTCATTTGGAACCTGAATAACGACAGCTGCAAGCTCGTTGCTTAATGGAGAATTAACACATCCATGAGTTGTTGCTGCTAGTTCCCCACCAATCAAAACAAACTCTCTGGTAGACTTAGAAGAAGAGACCCTCATCTGCCCAACCACGTTGTAGATTAAATCGTGCTTCTTACTCTTATTTACTTGGCCCATCAAAAACCGACCTTTCTTTTTTACTTCTTGAGCGGTAAATATAGTATAAATGAAACTGAAATCATTCTTCTGCGATACGGTTCCTTTCCCCATTGTAGCAGCGAGGATGTCATTGTCGTTGGCAGAGAACACAAAAAGAGGAAGTCCATTCTTCCAAGCAAGTTTGAGAAGAGCTTGCCTTGCTGATATCCTTTGCTTCTCCGCCAAAACTAAACAACCAGCCTCAGTGACCTGGCTCGACAACTTGCATGGTTCATACGCTGATTTTAATTCAACTTGAATTGGAAGCTTATCTCCATTACTAACTTCTCGAGATCGGTGACTGGTTAAATCAGTATCTGGGCCACAAAAATGAATCTGGTCCTTTGACTTAAATAGCGGATCAAGCATCCTCTGCAGTGGACTGCGCCTTTTTCTGCTACTAGAGGCTGCATTCTCTTCTTGTGAATTGTCTGAACAAATAGCTTGTTTCATCTCTTTCCCAGGTGACTGTTCTCGCAAACTAGAATTTCTTATCCGATTCAGACCAGCACTCAAGAGTCGGTGAGGTGTTACACTGCACCTACTTCTGCTTTGAGAGGTTGCATTATCTTCATGGGAATTACTTGAAACAATAGTTTGTTTTATCTGTTGCCCCGATGAACCTTCCCTCAAAGCAGAACTTTTTATCATATTCATACCAGCATTTAGTAGATGGTGAGGTGACAATTCCCTTCGTGGTGCAGCTGCTGCTTTCAGCTCACCTCGCAGAGATTTATCCGGCATATAGGAAACTGATTTCTCTGACAACCTCTCAGTAGATTGCCCAACCTTCATATGCTTGCCTTGCACACTTGCAGGTATAAGAACTTCATTTTCAGACAGCAAGGTGCTCAAAACAGAAGACTCATCAATCAGACTGATAGAAGGAAGCGGGCACGAATAAGCAACGTGCGGAGGAAACTTTCCTGAAAAGCTCTTTCTGCTTACTTCTACAGACCTATTACTCACTGCAGCAGAATCATAACTAACGCGTCTTGCATGTTCACTCTCTTGAAGACGGTCCCACACACCTTCGACCACCGAACATTGGTCTTGAAGCCAATCTTCAGCTAAGGGCATATTACGAGGAAAACTTTGCTGCTCACAGTTCTGAAACTTCTGTCCTCTTGATCTATCAATTTCTGACTCAACCTTGTTATGTACAAAACCTGGGATTTCTTTAGCCTTTGGAGTAGAAGATGAACTGCCAATATCTGGATGTTTGGGCTGATCAACAGAAATGCTTTTCTTATTCGAATGTCTCACCTTACCTTTTCCTGATGGCCTACTGCATGGAGTTTTTGAATCAGGATTACTTATGATGTGTGCAGAATTTTTTTCAACTACTGATTCAGTTTGTCGGCCATCATCAGAGGAATTCTGGCAAGCAGACATTTCTGGGGATTGCTTCCCTAGAGCAAGAGGGCTATAAGTGCCTCTAGTGGACTGTGAAGATCTGAAGTTAGAAAATGCTGCTGCTGTTGATGAATTCGTACTGGATGGAGAATCTTTAGCTGTCCGGTTGGCCACTTGTTTCTGAAGGTATGTCCATTTCTCGACACGCCCCCAGTCAAGAACTCCAAAGTACAATGCCTTGCCCTGAATAATGTCCTCGTTACCCAAACGCTGGAGATAACTCGGAACACTTGACATATATTTTACCACATCATCACCTCCTGTAACCTTTCTACTTGGCCATGGCTTAGGATGATTTCCTGAAGGAATCACTGGGACGGAGTTTCCAATGCCAATTTCATCAGTTGTGGTGGCATGTTGATCTGGATTCCGTTCAATTAGCTTTCCAGGTTTCAAGGGTTTTCTTTCTCCAAGGGAAAATACCTTCTCATTTGGTCTACGCTCCTGATATTGGAGGGACCTCCATTTAACCCGTGCATGAGGTTTCACTTGTGGGATCTCGTTATGCTCAGCATTATCTGCCTGTGATTGGGAGGCATGATTATCAATTTGTGCAATTTTCAACCTGGTGTTAACCATCCAGACTTGCCTCGAAGTAGTTCCTTGTTGACATATGTATGGCAAATAGTTCTTTCTTGATTCTAAAGGACAGAAGAGGTTAAATTAGTGTATCGGGTAACATGCCAATCCAGAACAATAATGAACAAATGGCAAATTTAAGCGCTAAGCTTTTCATGAATTTGGCTAAACTCATCAGTTCTAATACAAAAAGATTAGTACCTACAACTAAAAATCTCCAAGGAAAGATTAACGATGCACGGCGCACATAGAAACACACACAAAAATGTGTGCACGCACACATGCACACTCACATGAACATGCACAGCATTACACACGCATCCACATGAACAAGATTGCTTTATCTCAATCCACAGTCTGGAGAAGAAAGAGAAAAGTTATTCAGTTTTCTAAATTATTTACTGGTTTACTTTAAGTTTAGTTTATGGTTTTGAACTTAGCTAAAGATTGTAACATTGAATGGTATCAAAAAAAATAATGATAACACTGAACTGAAACTATAGTGCAAATAAATTCATATGAGATTAAGAATCTACAAATTTTGCCTCATTTTCAAAGGAATTTCATTTTTACATGGTAATTATCTAACAATATAAGACTTTCAAACAAGTCAAGGTGGGCGCATGCTCGCACTCCATATTGTTGGAGGAGAGATATTATTAGAGGAGGTGATGTGCTGTCAAAGATCGCCGAGGAAGTCGACGACAAAAGCCGAAGAAGACAGCAGCAGAAACTAGCAGCAGCAGCAGTTCTGGCAGAGGTCGGTCGACCGGTCCGGTCGACCGACGTGCACAACGTGCACAGGGGTCAGGCGGTCGACCGGTCCGGTCGACCGCTCTAGAGGAGCCAGCTTACGGGAAGAATCGGTCGACCGTTCCGGTCGACCGACAGGAAGCTCAAAAGTCACGGGAAAAATCGGTCGACCGTCCCGGTCGACCGACCTGGAGAGATTAAGCCTCTCAGTGTGTATCGGTCGACCGGTCCGGTCGACCGATCGACGGGTTTGGGCAAAAAATCTGCTGCTCCGCAAATTACGGAGCAGCGAGTATAAATAGTATTTTGGGCTGTTCTAGGGTTTCTAACCTGCGAAAATAGAAAGGCTTAGGGCTCTCTTGTACTGAAAGAGGCAAAGCCATTGTAATCATCTTCCCTAATACAAAATCTCCCCATTGATTGCCCCGAGGACGTAGGCACGTTGGCCGAACCTCGTTAGATCTTGTTTTTGCGATTGTTTGTTCTTCGTGTTTTGATTTCATTGTTCTTTCTGTGATTGAGATCGATTGGATCCTCTATTGGTTGTTACCTCCCGCGCGCAACAAGTGGTATCAGAGCATCCAGGTTGCTCTTTGGGATTTCTGAAGATCCGGAGGCCTCGAGATTGGATCCGGTGGAGATCGTGTGTCGATCTCGGATCTGAGGTATTGGGTGTTCGAGGGATCGTGTGTCGATCTCCGGAGGACTCAAGGAGAGTTTCTTGGATCGGTGGTGAAATAGATCTGGTGAGAAACTCGAGCTAGGGTTTCACGGGAGAGGTAAAAAATCACATTTTTATCTCGGTAATAGATCTATTTTTCAAGTCATTTGATCTTCCGCATAGTTAGAGGGTCAAAGAAAGAATCTCAATGGCAGAGGAAGTTGCATCTGTTAGAACAATGAATACTCACCCTAAAATCGAAGTTGTTAAGTTCAATGGCACTAACAATTTTGGGATGTGGAGGTGTGAGGTGATGGATGCGTTGAACGCATCTAATTTGGAGGATACTCTCCTATTGGAAAGGAAGAAGAACACTACAACAGATGAGGAATGGGCAAAGATGAATAGATCGGCATGTGGCTTGATTCGTTCATGCTTGACACAGGATATCAAATACCTTGTGCAACATGAGACGTCTGCAAAGAAACTGTGAGAAACCCTAGAAAAGAAGTACCTGACAAAGAGCGTGGAATCCAGGTTACAGCTTAAGAGCAAGTTGTATCAGTTCAGGATGAAGAGGGGGAGCACAGTAAATGAGCACATAAACCGGTTTACAAAGCTTCTTACAGATCTGATAAATGTGGATGTCAAGGTAGAAGAGGAAGACAAGGCTGTCATTCTCCTGAACTCGCTCCCATCGGAGGAGTATGAGACATTCACCATGACGTTTATCAATGGTAGACAGACTTTGGACTACCATGAGGTGTCGTCTGCATTGATGAGCTATGAGACAAGGAAGAAGGAGCGGCATCCTTCTCAGTCAGGGTCATCAGCGGAGGCATTGGAGGTGAGAGACAGAGGTTCATCTAGAAAGGGAAAGGAGATCAGGGAAGATCGAAGTCCAGGCCGGGATTCAAGGATCTTAAAAGAAATCAGTGTGCTTTCTGCAAAGAAATTGGGCACTGGAAGGTTGACTGTCCAAAGTACAAGGGGAAGAAGAAGGAATCAAAATCTGAAGAAAATCTAGCAAGAGTGAAGAAGGCTGCAAGTGGTAAATCACAGGCAGATGGTTCAGATTCAGATTATTCAGTGTTCTCCTTTTCAGTGACCGCTCCCGTCGTAGGCTACTCAGGGGAAAACGAGTGGATCCTGGACACAGGTGCTACATATCATGTATGCCCTAATCGAGATTGGTTTACCAGTCTTGAGAAGTTGGAGGGATGTTCGGTCGTCATGGGCGATGATCATCCATGCATCATGGAGGGTGTAGGCACTATTCCGATCAGGATGTTTGACGGGATGGTGAGGGAACTGAAAGAAGTGAGATATGTACCTCAGCTGAAGAGGAACTTGATCTCTGTGGGTGCTTTGGAATCATTGAGGCTCAGTGTGTCTATTAAAGAAGGTGTTCTTAAAATGACAAAGGGCTCAATGGTGGTGTTGAAGGCCGACCGCCGGAACAATTTGTATTACTTGAAGGGTAGTACAGTGACAGGGCAGGTGGCAGCTTCTACCAGTCAGAAGGAAGACTCGACCCGGCTGTGGCACATGAGGCTGGGACACGCAGGGGAGAAATCATTGCAAGCTCTTGTAAGAAAGGGGCTGCTGAAGGGTGCAGAGACCTGCAAGCTGGATCTGTGTGAACATTGCATCATAGGCAAGAAGACGAAGGTGAAGTTTGGCACAGCTTCACACTGCACCGAAGGCATTCTTGATTATGTTCATACAGATGTATGGGGACCCACCAAGACTGCATCAATTGGGGGAAACCACTATTTTGTGTCGTTCATCGATGACTATTCTAGGCGCTGCTGGGTGTACACCATGCGACACAAGAATGAAGTCCTAGAATTGTTTGTGAAGTGGAAGGCTAACTTGGAGAGAAGCACGGGAAGGAAGGTCAAGGTTCTCCGTTCTGATAATGGAGGAGAGTACATATCAGACCCTTTCCAAAAGCTATGTCTTGATGAGGGCATAGAGAGGCACTTCACAGTGAGAGAGACTCCGCAACAGAATGGGGTGGCTGAGAGGATGAACCGGACTTTGCTAGAGAAGGTTCGGTGTATGTTGTCCAATGCAGGATTGCCAAAGAAGTTCTGGGCTGAAGCTTTGGGATATGCATGCCACCTCGTCAATAGGTTGCCGTCGTCTGCAATAGGGGGAAGACACCTCTTGAAGCTTGGTCTGGTAAAGCTGCTGAAGATTATGATATGCTCCGGGTATTTGGATGTCCAGCCTACTATCATGTCAAAGAAGACAAATTGGATCCGAGAGCAAAGAAAGGGGTGTTTGTTGGCTTCAAGCGAGGAACCAAGGGGTTCAAGATCTGGGACCAACAGGACAACAAATTCATAGTCAACAGGGATGTCACATTTGATGAGGCCTCGATGATGAAGCCTACGGTCTCCCAGCAGGTGGAGACTAGTAAGACCAATGAGCTATTGCAGCAGGTGGAGAGTGATGCAAATCCACCATCTCTAGAAGATTCAGTATCAGTGAGGATCATTCCTGAGGTGACACAGGGAGGTGATCAAGTTGCAGAAGAAGATGCTGAAGTTGTTGAAGAGGATCAGGAACAGGTCAGGGGTACTGTTCCAGACCCCACTGCAGTTGAAAGACCAAGAAGGAATGCTAGGAGACCTGGCTGGCTCACCACCGATATGGTTATTGCACATGCACTTCCAGTTGTTGAAGAGGCGATTCCATCTACTTTCAGGGAAGCTGAAATCAGTTCAGAAGCTGAGTTATGGAAAGGGGCCATGGATGAAGAGATGCAATCTCTTTATAAGAACAACACATGGGAACTTACCAAGTTGCCCAAGGGGAAGAGGGCCATAGGGTGCAAGTGGGTATTTGCTAAGAAGCAGGGATCACTCCAAGGAGATAAAGTGCGCTACAAGGCAAGGCTGGTGGCTAAAGGCTATGCACAGAGAGAAGGAATCGACTACAACGAGGTGTTCTCCCCGGTAGTGAAGCACTCGTCTATTAGGATTCTATTGGCTTTGGTGGCGCAGGATGAGTTGGACCTTGACCAACTTGATGTGAAGACCGCCTTTCTCCACGGCGATCTTGAGGAGGAGATCTACATGAATCAGCCCACAGGTTACAAAGCTGCAGGGAAAGAGGAGTTGGTATGTAAGCTGAAGAAATCGCTGTACGGTTTGAAGCAGTCTCCTAGACAGTGGTACAAGCGATTTGACAGCTTCATCAGGAAGAAGAAGTACACACGAAGCCACTTCGATCCATGTGTGTACTACAACAAGTTACCTTCAGGGGAGTATATCTATCTACTGCTCTATGTAGATGATATGCTGATTGCTTCTAGGTCAAGATCTGCTATTGATTCTCTGAAGAAGACGTTATCGTCCGAGTTCGAGATGAAGGACCTGGGGGAAGCAAGAAAAGTATTGGGCATGGAGATCACAAGGGACAGGGATGCTGGCAGGATAAGCTTGACTCAGAAGGGCTATCTGGAGAAGGTACTGCAGAGGTTTAATATCGGGAAAGATACTAAGACTGTTAGTACACCAATGGCGCCGCACTTCAAGTTGTCAGCGAAGATGTCTCCAAGGAGTGTTCAAGAACGTGAGCATATGTCTCATGTTCCATATGCCAATGCCGTGGGTAGCTTGATGTATGCGATGGTATGTACAAGGCCAGATCTATCACAGGCAGTCTCCATGGTGAGCAGATATATGCATGATCCAGGTCAGGGTCATTGGGAAGCTGTGAAGTGGATCCTGAGATACATTAAGGGTACTGTTGATGTAGGCCTCGTATTTGAGAAGGACAACACCGGGAAGCAAGAATGCATAGGCTATGTGGATTCGGACTATGCAGGTGACCTTGACAAACGTCGGTCGACTACGGGATATGTCTTCACATTCTCACAGGCACCGGTGAGTTGGCGCTCCACACTTCAGCCCACAGTTGCGTTGTCGACTACAGAGGCGGAGTATATGGCTTTGACAGAGGCCATGAAGGAGGCTATTTGGCTTCAGGGTTTGCTTGATGATCTGGGCGTGGAACAGGATATATTGAAGATAAACTGTGACAGCATGAGTGCCATTTACTTGGCAAGGAACCAGGTCTATCACGCAAGGACGAAGCATATCGATGTCAGGTACCACTTTGTTCGGGAGATTCTGGAGGAAGGTGACATCAACTTGTTGAAGATTCATATTTCGGAGAATCCGGCCGATATGCTTACAAAGGTGGTGACGGGAGTGAAGTTTGCACACTGCAAAGACTTGCTCCATGTCCTTCAGGTGAACTGAGCTCGCTGAAGCTCATTGGAGTGAACTACGGACGGCTTGATCCCTTGGGCAAGGGGTACGTAGGCAACCGGTTTTGTAACGCCCCGATCCCAAGGATACGGAGACGTTATGGCGACGTACATACGTGAGGTGAAAACACACTCACGCGTACGTTAAGCCTCAGTACAGGACATAGCCTCCATATAGACAAGGGGTCCAGCAGGAAATAAGTACAAGAATACCTGCAGAAAGAGGTTAGTTATCATAACAGATATGAAAACAGGGATAAATAAGATAACAGAAATAAATAACTAAGATACCTATGAATCGGCCAGATGAGGAATCTCCCATGTGACTCCAAGGCACTCTCTGAAGTTATGGTAACTCGGATCTCCAATCTGAGCATGCAAACCCAGGGTCGTCAGAAAGCGACCTAATGAGTGGTAAAATGAAGAAGGCAGGAATATATACATAATAATACAAGCACGATACTAATGTATAATACAGGATGTGGTACAAGTAATATTATATCATAAGCATATAGGAAGCAGTAGAAATATATAAACATGTCATCTTTTGGTACCATCGCTACCTAGCCGGTTACCATCGGGTCATGTCTATAGTCGTGTCCAGTTTATATAATAAATAATGTTGTCTAGTGGTGACGTGATGGAAATGAATATAGTAGTGATGTAAATGAACATGCAGGTGGGCATATGCAATATGAACATGCAGGTGAGCATATGCAATATGAACATGCAAGTGAGCATATGCAATATGAACATGCATGTGAGCATATACAGTATAACCATCATACGGTGTCGTGCATATACAGTCACGATGTCTGCAAGGAATACAGGAAACAGAACAGTAACAAGTATAACTAAACATGTATCAGGCAAGTCATGTCCAAGTCATGTCATTTATACAATAGTAGCAATCAGTACCACCTGCTATTTTAATTACTCTCTTCCAGTGTCCCATACCACTGGCAGTTCATACTGGAGCCCGCACTCCAGTCGAACCCATCCGGACATGGCCTACGGGTACCATTATCCAAACGAGAGAGTAACCAAATAACAAGTGTTCCCGACATCACTATTGTGTATACTGTTATATTATGTTAATTGGAAACCCATGGTTGAGGAGTTCTTATCGGGTGAATGTATCCCGTGCATACCCGGGATCACGGCCTTAAACAGACCCCTGGCTGCTGAGACCAGGGCCAGCCCGCTAAGGCTGTAACATGTAACAGGAACTCAATGAGCTAAAATAATAAACAGGAGCTCATGAGCTATAACAGACGGTAGCCAGCACTACCCCGTCCCCTGTAGTGGGACAAACAATGGATCCAGTACATCACCCGATAAGATCTAATCAACCGTCAAGTCTCCCCCATACCCAAGTTAGCTTTATGATCTGTTATATCAAGTATATAATGTAACAAGAATAACTACTGTACATGATACGGGTAACATGATAACTGGACATGAGCTCTGTTGATAGCGTAGAACAATATCACGGGAATCAGGAACAATATAACATGAACAAGATAACATGAACAATATACCGGGAAACGGGAACAATAGATGTGGGATTCCCACATATCGCATATCAACAGCTCTCATGTCCAGTAACGGGAATATCCATATCAGTAACAGGAAATAATCATGTAACATGAATACGGTAACATGAAACAATAATACATGTAATAAGCACGGTGATCCATATGACAAGAATAATTAAATCATGTAGGCACGTGTAACAGTGATATGCCGAGAATCCCTGTGATGATGATAACGGTATAGAATATGACGGTATGCCGTGAAGTGGTGTACATGAATACAAACGTGAGACGTGTCATAGTATCTGTGCAATATGTACACGTAATACCTATGGGCAGTGTCTAATATCATGTACAGTGAACTATCGTATCAGTATAAGGATGATAACAATAATATGACATGCGGTACTTATCCTTGTACTAGTGGAACATAAATGTGTGGCCATAATCCATGTAACAGTACAGGTAATAATGGTAGTCAGTGTATCATATAGTATCATGTCCTGTGAATTATAGTCACAGTATCTAGCATGCATGTCTAGTGACAGTGTCGTGTCATAGCGTCTGTGATACGATCCATGACATGATAGTGTCCAAACATATGGTGACATAGTGGGCCGGATGTCAGTGGTCCATGAACATGACCTAATAGGTATCCAGTGTTACACTCTACGTCTATTAGGTATCCGACATATTTAAGTACAGTGTTTATTACAATGTTTTAATATGGTGTACCGATTAGGATTTACCGGTAATTAATAAAGCAACCAAGTTCAATTAATAGACTAAAAAGATAATTTATAAAATAACAACACTCACAAACTGGTTATAGGCCTGTAGCTCTCTTCCCCACGATCGCAACGGATCCAGAATCGCCCGAATCGGAGTCCGGATGCTCCCAATATCGCCCGAATACCCAAAACCAAGAGAAAAGGTTAGTTACGTAATAACTGAAAATATTCAGGGGGCTTTATGTAATTTTGTAGGGGCCCCAAAGTAATTACTAATGTTTACAGGGGGCTAAAAGGAATAGTTACCTTATTGGGTCGGGTACCCCAAATGGGTCGGGTTTGAATTACCCAAACCCAAACCCACCATTGGGTTTTCACCCAATAGAAGCAACAGCAGCAGCAGCCTTGCGCTGCTGCTGCTGCCCACGCGCGGCCGCCGTCCGGCCGCCCGGCCGGCGCGACCGCCAGGCCGGCGCCGGCGCCGCTCCGGCGCCTAGGGCCGCCGGACCGCCCCACCAGTGAGAGAGAGAGACGGGAGAGGGTGGGGGCTGGCGCCCCCCCCACCACCGGCGCCTGGCCGGCGACTGGCCGGCCTCCCGCGCCACCGGCCTGGCCGGGCCGGCCTCCGGCGTGCCGCCGGCCTGGCCTGGCCGCTGGCAGCGGCCATGCCGCTGGCCGAGGTGTGCAGAACAAGAGGGAGAGAGGGGAATTGGGCTGTGAGAGAGTTAGAGAGAAGAGAAAAGAGTGAGATAGGAGAGAGGTTAGAGAGAGAGAGTTAGAGAGAGAGAGAGAATGTTTTTGAATTAGAGAGAGGGAGATTTTTAAAAGGGGTGAGAGAGAGAAAGGCGGTTGGGTGTGATTGACAGAGGCGGTGGAAGAGAAGAAGCTTGGGGAAGAAGAAAGGGAAAGAAAAGAAAAGAAAATGATTTAATTATTAAAATAATATTATTTAATTCGGTCCAAAATTCGACTAGGTCCGAACGGTGCTCAAAAATTACAGAAAATAGAGAATATTACGCTGAGACGTAAGATGAAGACGGTTTGCAGAAACTCGATCCGGTTTACAAATTAAAAATCCCGGAGTGTCTCGCCGATATGGGCGACACCGGTTTTTGCCCGGATTTCGATAAATTCAGAAAAATCCCCAAAAATACCCAAACGTAGATAACACGATTTTAAGACTTTTGGTGAAAGAGGATTCTCAAAATTTTACTCCGTTTGTGAGATAAAAATCGGAAGGCCGGTAATCGGTATCGGTCGACACCGACTACGGAGATTTTCCAAAATAATCCAGAAAAATTCCAGAAAATCCTGAAAAATCTAAAATATTAGAAAATGATTTTTGAAACTGAAATCAGGTCAATCGGAATACTACAGAAGTCAAATCAAATTTGTACTTCGTATCGCGTACAGATACGGTGATACGTACACCGGGGATCAGGGTGTTACAGGTTTGGTGCAGCCACTATCGAGTCGGAATTCGGAATTCGGCTCAGATTTGAAAATCTTCACCGAGGTGGAGAATTGTTGGTGGAGAGATACTATTAGAGGAGGTGATGTGTTGTCAAAGATCGCCGAGGAAGTCGACGACAAAAGCCGAAGAAGACAGCAGCAGAAACCAGCAGCAGCAGTTCTGGCAGAGGTCGGTCGACCGGTCCGGTCGACCGACGTGCACAACGTGCACAGGGGTCAGGCGGTCGACCGGTCCGGTCGACCGCTCTAGAGGAGCCAGCTTACGGGAAGAATCGGTCGACCGTTCCGGTCGACCGACAGGAAGCTCAAAAGTCACGGGAAAAATCGGTCGACCGTCCCGGTCGACCGACCTGGAGAGATTAAGCCTCTCAGTGTGTATCGGTCGACCGGTCCGGTCGACCGATCGACGGGTTTGGGCAAAAATCTGCTGCTCCGCAAATTGCGGAGCAGCGAGTATAAATAGTATTTTGGGCTGTTCTAGGGTTTCTAACCTGCGAAAATAGAAAGGCTTAGGGCTCTCTTATACTGAAAGAGGCAAAGCCATTGTAATCATCTTCCCTAATACAAAATCTCCCCATTGATTGCCCCGAGGACGTAGGCACGTTGGCCGAACCTCGTTAGATCTTGTTTTTGCGATTGTTTGTTCTTCGTGTTTTGATTTCATTGTTCTTTCTGTGATTGAGATCGATTGGATCCTCTATTGGTTGTTGCCTCCCGCGCGCAACACATATAATGTAGCTCTACCTTGTTTATAGTTTTAGTTCACCTCACAAAGGAGTATGTTTTTCTGTGTCACGTTTTCGTAATAAGAAGTCAGTGGATGATTATCTTTTGAACATGCGCCATGGAGGCATACCGTCGTGGTAGATCATTAACTGTTCAGTAGATCATTAACTGTTCAGTAGAAGATTTCTCGATCAAGTATTCAGGACTGCCAATTCCCCAAGGCTGTTTGAGGAGAAAAGGTTGCTCAACTCTAATTGAAAGAGTGGATAATACTAGAGGTGCAGCAAGGAAAGCTTCTCTCTTTGAGCATCGGTATAAAGCTCCTTAACGTCAACTCTCTTCAACGCCATCTATGTAGCACCGACACTCTTATCATAGAACCGTGTCGTGTTCGAAATGTGTCCGACACGTGTCTTATGTATTTTTAAATTTTGCCATGTATTTACATGTCGTGTCTATTTCAATGTTGACGTGTCCGTACAACATAGAACACCACTAAGTAGATTCCCCAGCCTAAGAAAGAGTGCGATAATCTGGTGAAATAACAGAAAGTTTGCAAATCAAAGGAGAAAAGTGATTAGGTATGCTTAACCAAAAAGTGATGAACCAATCTAAATGGTGGTGAAGACTTATCCCAGTCGCTCCCTTGAAATTAATTTTCAACTCCAAGTACAGAAGTTGCACTGGACTTCAGATGAGCCTTGGGAGGCAGAAGAATCAGTTTGTCTATCAAAGAAAAACTTCTTTTCCAGGAATCACTTTCACTAGAAATGAACAGAAAAAAAAAATGAAAAAGAAAAAGAAAAAGAAAAAACCCTATATAATTGTAACTAACAATACATCATTCTTTCCATTTAGATTACATTGAGTAAAACTTGAAGTTCAAATACCGCAAATTTTCTATTACAATTCTAATCCTAATATTTCCGATTTGGCTTAAAATTAGTTATTTTAGTTAAGGGTCTGTTTACAAGCATTTTGTCAGAATCACAAATTTTATTTTTGTAATACTGTGATGCTTCAGTTCCCTCAAAAAAATTAGATCTTCCCCCTCAAAAAAACACCGTGATGCTTCAAAACGCGAAATAAAAGTTTTGATTGGATTAGAAATTTAAATACCATGATAATTTGGTCAGACCATGACTTCATAAACCTGCAAGTTTACTTGCCAAATAGATTTTGTAGGTTCAAATATTAACATATTCTTCTGAGAAGAGAAATTTAAGATAATCCAAATATCAAGACCTTTCTCGATATTAATTGTTATCATGACTAAGCCTAGTCTTGCAAATAATTTTGCCCCAAATCAGCAATGTCCGACATGCTGAAATATCAGAACACAGCTATCTATGACCAGAACCCCCAATTCACAACACAACTCAGGAGTTCCAAATTAAGCATTAAATCCCAGTACAAAACATAAGCCTAGTTTTTTCTCATTCTATCATGAGTCCAGTTCTATGAGACCCTAGACAACAAGAGGATGAAATAACATTCAATCACAGAACCATCCCTTCTTCTAAAAATTCAATCTCAACTCAATCTGAAAGAAAAAAAAATCTTTTAAACACCAAAATCAACAATTTCAACGACCAAGTCCTACATGGGTTCTCTCAAATCAACACAAGATCCCCACCCCAAATCCATAAACCACTCCAAACCAAAAATTCAACAAAATCCATCTCCACTAAGACCCCAATTTTGAATCTAGATAAAAATGCAATTAAACAAAGGGAAAAAAAAAAGTCTGGGTCAGAGAGGCATACCTCAAAGATTATTGCTTTCCTTTCTTGATGTACTGTACAGAGCGGAGGAAGAAGAACGGTATATCAATACAACTCCTCTGCCTTCACCTCCAGGGCTTTATCAGGAAACACTCTGCAATTTTTTAAGGAAACAAAACAAAACAAAATAAATAAATGTATAAATTAATATTATTATTATTCCCCAAATTCACAAAGATTTGATACGGAAATTTCTTACCTTTAATTACAAAAGAATCTCTCTCAAATTCTCAATCAAAGGTTTTAAATTTCAATTTCAAATTGGAAGGGGAAACATTTGTCTTTGATTTTGTTTTTGGTGGCTGGCTCTTGGTTTTTTACTCGGGTTTATTCGCGATATTGATGTTTTCTGGAGGGTGAAAATAAAAATAAAAATTAAAAAATAAAACACCCGCAGTTGATCGATGCGGGACCCACTCGCCGCGACTGTCGTTGAGCGTCTTTTCCCGCCGCCATCGGGATTGGGTTCGCTCATTTTTTTAAAATTAATTTGTTTAATAACGTTTTAAGTAAATTCTCTATTTTAGTTAAATCCCCCTTCATTTTTTGTGTTCTGCAGTTTATACAATTTGACGTGATTTGCAAAAAGAGATCTAATCAAATCTTTTGCAGCTGGATTGTCAGAAGACTTTACTTGAATTTGCCGACATGTGACTGGAAATTTGAAACAAAGACCGGAATAGATGCCTTGAAGAAAATAGCTACATTAATGTGATGTTTAAAATTAAATGTTGGATTTTGTGTATCAAACACACCTTAAAAATAGCAAGTGTCATATTATTGGGCCCGTTTGTTTCGCGTAAAAGTATGTAAATCGTAAATGACTTACAATCCAGTTACAATTACGGCATTTGTTTGAACCGTAATTCGTAAAAGGCTTATACAATCCAATTATTACTCACTTGTAACTCAATAACCACTCACTTACAGCCCAGTTATAGTTAATTTTATGATCATGCAAATTTATATTATTTTTTTATGTTAATATTAAATTTTTTTAATAATTAACATTTTTAATATTTATTTGCAATATTAAAACTTTTTAAATCACCAAATAGCTAATTTTGTGGTCAACTTTTTCACTTACGACTTACACATTACGACAACCAAACATCGTAAAACACAATACACTTTTTCACTTACAACTTTATATTACCAACCAAATACTATAAAGCTTACATGCATGTAACTCATTTATAACTATAAAAGATTTTACTAATTACGACTTACGAATTACGGCCAGTTACGACAACCAAACAGGCTCATAATAGTAAAAAAAAAAAAATTTCGTGGATAAGGGGCATAAGGTTTGAATTTCGCTCGTACTAAACTACAACCTATATTTTGTTTAAAAAAAAAAAACACAACCTAAATTTCGCAAAGAATTTGTTTATTTGCACCAAATAGTCCCAAGCCTTCAAACCCTCTTTTGTAAAATTTAAAGAGCATTAAGAGTTTTAGGTATCTCCATGAACATTAGGTGTTTGTTTGGCGCAAGAGAAAACACCTTCAGATGTGAAAATAACTTAATGTCAGATTTTATGACTCCTAATAAAAGACTGAAAAATCTTAAAAGAACTCTTATTGTTTGGTTAGGAGTGAAAGTGAGGAGGTGAGGAAGTAGTAATAGCCTCCTTTGAAATTTGAGAATTAGTTAATGAGTTTTTCGGTATTTAAATATTGTTGGAAAGTGTGGTTTGAAAAATGTTATGTCTTTTCTGATGTTTGAATGTTAATGTGAAAGTGTAATTGAAAATTTGACCACATAGTTGACCGCAAAATAACATTAAAATAAAAATTAATTAAAAAATAAAAATTAGATCGTAATTAGAATGCAAGTGAGATTTATATGACCACAAATTAACTGTTTTGAGCTGCAACTTATTACAAATGAGATTTACGTGATCATAAAATTAATTGTAGCCTCTTGAAAGTGAAAAAATGATTGTGTAAAAGAGAAAAGAAAAAAGAAAAAAATTTCTTTTTTTTTTTTCAGTGTTTAAATAAATAAAGAATTCTTCCCCAAAACAAACAACCAGAGCACATTACTTTGTAAAGGAACGTACTAAGTTGCAAATAAACAAAATGTAAAGAAATTTTGAGTTGCATGTGGCAAAAAGCTTGAAGTTATTTTTCTGCAATTCCCTCCGAATTTATGTTAATTACACTCCCAATGAGATGTTCACTGTCCCCACAGTGAAAGAAAAATGGTCCTTTTAAGTTTGTTGCAAAGTAGCAATCACCTGATGGAACAAAGCTTAATCCAGTCTCAAAAGCAAACATGTTTCTTGACAATGGAGAGATTATTAGTCCAAGGTAGAAGAGGCTAATCTTGTGCTAAAATTGTGATATAAAGTTGGTGAATCTTTCACAATATTAAAGAACAGGTTAACATGTCAATTTCTAGTTATTTTCTAACAACTTGAGAATTAAATCACCTCCATCTCTCTATATATATTAAGATAGTGCAAAGATCTTGCAAAAGTTGAGGTGCATCTCTTGGGTTTCTTTCATTAAAATAAATTGCAACATTATGGGCCCATATTAGTTTTATTTTTATTTTTTTAAATTTTTTTTTAGGTAGTGTGTTGAAAGATACGAGAAATGCTATTTGGCTCCCTTATTAGCTCCCGCTTTGGCTCCCGCGCTGATGTGGCATGCCACATGGCATGACACATAAGCTCCAACCTCAACCCAAAAATTTAAATTTCCCCCCAATTTGAAATTTTGAATTTTCCCCTCAGCCTAAAAAATTAAATTCCCTCTCAATTTCAATTAACAAAACGAAGATAGATCTCTCCTCTCTCAGTCTAAATCTCTCTCTAGTGTAGATCTGAGCGCCGCCCCTCGCTGTTCATCGCCGCCCATCGCCGCGCGTCGCCATCTGCTCCTCTCTTTGTCCATCGCTGTCTGCCCCTGCTCTCTTTCTCTCCTCTCTCCCTCTCTCTCGGCCACCCGTTGCGCATCGCCCATCGCCGAATGCGCCTGCGCTCTCTCTCTCGCGGCCACCCATCGAATGTCGCCTGTTTCTCGGCCGCCCGTTGACCGTGGCAGGTCTGAAATTGGTTTCGTTCTATTGCCGAGTTCTCCAAGACTCAGAAGGTTGAGAGCTGCGCATCAAAATAGATTTTTTATGCATTGTTTAATGTATCAAGTATTATTTAATGTATACACCATAAATATTGTTTCTGTACAGGAGTTTTTAGATCAATGATTATAAAGTTTTCACACATTTCTGTTTATTTGCTTATGTATTCATGTATCTCAGTTACAATCAGAAGCTTGCAATTATATATTTTTTGCATTATTCTTCCATGAATAATTGTTTTGAGTTCTTGAAGATTGCTAGGGAAACGTGTGTGTGTTGTCTGACCTTTAGCAGGGGAAACATCAAATATATCGTATATCAAAAGTTGAACTCATTTCTTTGAACTGCAGTAGTAATCATCAACTGGAAAAAAATTGCTAATAAAGTGGATGAAGCCAAACATCATTAGAATAAGAATCAATAGAGCTGACCCTTCAACAGAAAATGAATACAAGTAGTTGAATAGTTGCAAGCATGAATAAAAAATAGAACATGAATACAGGCAGAATCATCACAAAATATTGTTTGCATCCATCCATAATTACAAGAATACATGACTCTCAAATGAGTCAAAATTCTATAATATTGAAACATAAGAAAATAATCATTAAATTATGCATGTGAGATGCTAAAATCATATATATTTTCAATGTAATTAGGACTGCGACCATGGTAGCAGTCCTCTGAAAAAGACTGCGACCTTGGTAGCAGTCTTTAGAAAAAGACTGCGACCTTGGTCGCAGTCCTTAGAAAAGACTGCGACCGTGGTAACAGTTCTCATAAAAACACTGCGACTTAATCACAGTCCTCATAAAAGACTGCGACCATGGTAGCAGTCCTCAGAAAAAGACTGCGACCTTGGTAGCAGTCTTCAAAAAAAGACTGTGACCGTGGTAACAGTTCTCATAAAAACACTGCGACTTAATCACGGTCCTCATAAAAAACTGCGATCATGGTAGCAGTTCTCAGAAAAAGACTGCGACCTTGGTAGCAGTCTTTAAAAAAAGACTGCGACCTTGGTCGCAGTCCTTAGAAAAGATTGCGACTGTGGTAGCAGTTTTCATAAAAACACTGCGACTTAATCACAGTCCTCAGAAAAAGACTGCGACCTTGGTAGCAGTTTTCAGAAAAAGACTGTGATCTTGGTCGCAACCCTTAGAAAAGACTACGACCGTGGTAGCAGTTCTCATAAAAACACTGCAACTTAATCACAGTACTCATAAAAAACTGCGATCATGGTAGCAGTCCTCATAAAAAACTGCGACCATGGTAGCAGTCCTCAGAAAAAGACTGCGACCTTAGTAGCAGTCTTCAGAAAAAGACTGCGACCTTGGTCGCAGTCCTTAGAAAAGACTGCGACCGTGGTAGCAGTTCTCATGAAAACACTGCGACTTAATCACAGTCCTCATAAAAAACTGCGACCATGGTAGCAGTCCTCATAAAAACATTGCGAACATTGCGCCAGCTGAGAGAGTCTCTCTCAACTGGAGGCTGATCTCCGAATTGCTCCAATTGAGATTTTTGAGAGGTGACAAATTCTTGACTCTCAAATGAATCAAAGTTCAATAATATTGAAACATAAGAAAATACTGCGACCATGGTAGCAATCCTCAGAAAAAAGACTGCGACCTTAATCGCAATCCTTAGAAAAGACAATCACATATTGGCCGGGCCTGAACATGAAACATGTTATTTTGAGGAACCATCACAGGAATTACAAAGAAATCAAAATAGTACTCAAAGTATTCAGCATACTTTCAGGAATTACAAACTTTCAGTTCCCAGCCTTTTGATTACACATCAAAATAGTACTCTAAGTATTCAACATACTTCTAGGAATTACAAACTCCCAGTTCCCAGCGATTTGATTACACATCAAAATGGCCGATACACTCCTCATGGTTGTACCATATTTAACTGTAGTATGTAAGGATTTGAAATCATGCTTTCTTGTGGGGAAGTTCCAACACCTACTTGAGACTGTATTAATTGTTGTGTCGGCGGGTACACTCCCCATGATTGTAGCATGTAAGGATTTGAGACATTGCCATCATGATCAGATTTCTTTTTACTCTGCCTACTTGAGGCTTAATTCTGTTTTTCCTAGGCCGCCCTTTACGACTCTTAGATAGTGGATCCAATATGTTTTCCAAGCCATTCTCTTCATCTTTCCTTTCTTCTTCCACAATCTCATGAGTCATTGGACTATCTTTTTGCTTTCGACATGTTTCACTTATTTGTAATTTTTTGAGCTTGATGTCTATCCAATTTTTAACATCATCATATTCATGATTGACTGGGGCAGCCAAATCTGCAACCTCGCTAAAGGCAAGGCACAACTCGCGATAGCGCGACGGGTGGCCGAGAGAGAGGGAGATAGGGGAGAGAGAGGGAGAGAAGAGTAGAGGTAGACAGCGATGGAGAAAGACAGAGGGGCAGATGGCGACGCGCGGCGACGAGACGATGAATGACGAGGGGCGTCGCTCGGATCTACACAAGAGAGAGAGAGAGAGAGAGAGAGAGAGAGAGAGAGAGAGAGAGATATTTAGACTGTGAGAGAGAGAGAGAGAGAGAGAGAGATCTATCTTCGTTTTGTTAACTGGGGTTGGGAGGGAATTTAATTTTTTGGGCTGAGGGGGAAATTCAAATTTTGAAGTTGGGGGGAAATTTAATTTTTGGGTTAAGGTTGGAACTTATATTTCATGCCATGTGGCATGCCACACCAGCGCGGGAGTCAAAGCGGGAGCTAACAAGGGAGCCAAATAGCATTTTTCGAAAGATACAGGGATCTTGCTTTTCTTGAAGGGGTGATGCCCTGTAGAAGATAGGAGGGAAAATAAACATCATTGTTGCAAAGAAAAATACTTGGCCTGAAGTCTCCAGCCTATGCAAAGATGTATATAGCCTACAAACTTGGCCTTCACCGATGGGCTGTTTGTTTTAGCGTAAATAAATGACTTATAACCTAATTACAACTACGGTTTTGTTTGGACCGAAACTTACTCAACTCAACTACCACTCACTTGCAGTCCAAGTACCACTCACTTACAGCCCACTTACAGTTAATTTTGTGGTCATGCAAATTTATATTATTTTTTATGTTAATATTAATTTTAAATATTTAATATTTTTAGTATTTATTTGCAATAAAAAAATTTTAAATCACCAGATAGTTAATTTTGTAGTCAAAATTTTCACTTATAACTTACACATTACGACAACCAGACACCATCAAATATAATACACTTTCTCGCTTATAACTTTATATTACCAATCAAATATCGTAAAACTTACATACATATAACTCATTTATAACTGTAAAAAAAATTATCAATTATAACTTACAAATTATAACCAATTAAGATAACTAAACCAAACAGACTAAGTAAGGAAGGACACTCTTTTTCATTTCTTTTCCTTTTTATTCTGTTTCTCGCCTTCCTTCTGTCAAGACTGGTGTCAAATCTGAAACCCCATAACTCAATTCTATTGATATGATATTTTTCTTTTTCTTATTTTCTCTCAATTCCTTTTTTTTCTCTCCCTCACAGCCTGTTTGGTGCGGAAAACAGAAAATAGTAAACTGATAAAATTAGAGAGGCTGACAGTATCATTTTCTGGACATTTTCCTCTCATAAGAGAAAAACTAAGGGCTCAATGAGAAATTTTTTTCTTCTCTAATTTTTCTATCAAACAAACAGCTTACTCAAAGAAAAATCTATGAGGCTTATAAATTCAAAAAAAAAAAATTCTCTTCTTCAATCCACTTCCAGCCAAAAGCAACAGGCTCTTAATAAACTGTTTGTTTGGCAGCAACGATGCGTGTTCCTCCACAAAGAAAAATAGAAGGTAACTTGTGCCAGTGTCATTTCCGACATCTTTATATGTGAGTTATTTGTTCATTGCAACTAGATTTACACTTGTAACTGTAGTATTTAAAAGGTATTCTGGCGAACATATTTGGATAAAAGTAGTTAATTCTTTTATAATTAACATAACTTGGCTATCAATATTTCCCCCTGTTCTCTCTCTCTTTTTTTTTGTGACTAACCTTCTTATCTGAAATAGTACTCGCACATTAGTGATCCAGTTCTTTTCTCTGTTGAAATCATCAATCAGTACAGCATGGCATTTGTGTGTTCTAAAGATTAATGATTGGCCCAGCTTTGTGTTCTTCCATGTGCTAATGATTGACAAGTTTATCTTATATAGATGCATTCCACTAAGAAAACAATAGTAGCATACATAGCCCACAATTAAACAAATGAATGCCTTTAAACAAAGAAGAATTAGTTTTTTTTCTATGATGTTGCCAATTTTCATGAATTGGAATCCAAAGAATAAAGGATACAAGCAGCCCAAAATACACATTGTCTCCTTCACCTCCTCATTTCTTTCTCTGATCTGCCTCCTCTAAAGCCTAATAAAATTAAATTAGAGTTTTTATATCCCATTCCCTAAGCTTTCCAGCCTCAAGATCTTTCACCAAGATTCACCTCGTCTTCGGCATCGAGAAGCTCTCGCGATGAGGTCCGTGGCGAGGAGAAGCTCTCACGTGGAGGTCCACGGCGACGAGAACCTCTCGTGGAGAAGTCCAACGATGGCGAGAAGCAAAAGCGCAATGGAGTCATCTTCAAGATCAAGCAGGCACCAAACAGAAATCGTAGCTGTGCAAGTTGGCATTTAGTTTAGAGAACCGAATAGAGCATCACTAGTCTGTATTCCTCAATGTGAACAAAAAAAACAAACTGTTCATGCCATTCTCACCTTCGTTCTCTATTTCTCACATGAATTTATGATAATTCAATCTTAATTTTACACACAGAATGTGAGAATAAAACAATAACTCTACCCAAAAGAATTCCTTGCAGCTCTTACAAAAATTATTCAACACTAATGTTAATAATTATTTGTGAACATCTCGATTATTCATCACTCCGGGGGGATACACAAGAGAAACTTGGAGTTTATGACAGGATTTGGAAAAGCATCCAATTATATTTTAGAATTGATGTTTTGGGATAGTTGAAACACTGGGTGCGTGGTCTATTGGGATACATTGGTTTTTTCATGACCACTGTTAACGGACATCCTCTATTTTTTTTTGAAAGTAATGTAGTTTGTGGTACATTTTTGAAAGCTTGTAGTATTTTCTTGAAAGACGTTATAGCTCATGGTTTTTTTTATTTTTTATTTTTGAATTTTAGTGATGAAGAAAGCTTTCCAATCTATTTCCCCTATTCTCCGTCTTCTTTTTATTTTCTTTTGAGAATAAGCCATCATCCAATCTAAATCGAACAAGATCTAGATTTTAAATTTTTATACATTACAAAGAGATTTACTACTATGTTATAGTAACTATTGCAACATAATTCAAGAAAAAGACACTCCTTTCTCATCTTCCTAAATCATAACCGTCGACTTTTATTTTTTAATTCTCACCACTTGTTGTCCTTAAAAGATATGGGTGGAGAAGATTAGAATTCAAGCTAACGAACGGTAATATTAAACTTCAATTATCATTATAGCATAGTTTAAGTCTTTTTGTTAGACCAAGTGACCTATAAAAAAATGAACTATCCCACTAAGTGAAGTTCATTACTCAAGTCACTAAACTTATCGAAAATATTATAATCACCACCAACGATGCAAAATGCCATAAGTTGAGTACAAAAGAAGCATCATTGGAATCAAAAACACAAGTAGCATCCACCACTTTCTATCAACCTTTTGGACGGCAAAAAACAAAACATCACGGCTGAACGCGTATACACCTTCACTTAAATTTTAAACTCTATTTATTATCTAATTGAAGATTAGTTGCAAGAGCTTAAAGAAGATTAGAGATTAATTAATGGCGGAATCAACCATGCCTCACGTGCTCCTCTTCTCTTTTTCCCCACCTCGGTCACGTGCACCCGCCGCGGAATCAACTTTTTTGGTCGGCCCCCCCCGCGAGCACTCCCCCGCTGCCAGTCAATGAAACAGAAGAGCAGGAAGATAATCTTTCTTTTCTCCGTTTGTGCAGATCGAACCAATAATCTCAGCATTTTATATCCCTTAAAAACAACATCCTTGCGAAACATGCCCTAATAATTCTAATTTTATGTTTTCATTTCTTTTGTCTTGTTTTGTTTTGAATATCACAACCCCATGGGAACGGATAGTGCCACCCCCAAAGCGTGAGAAAAGCCCTCAAAAAAATTTACAAGTGTGCCATTATTCTTTTCCTCCCATCTTATTCATAATAAAAAGTTAAAAACATCCCTTTCCTCTTTCTTCTTCTTCCTGTTGCGTATCCTGCTTAACAAGAATCAATCTGACAACTAATCAAGATCACTGAGATATCAACAATCTAATTGGCCAGGTCGGCAAATATCAGGTGGGAGGTTTTCCGTTCAATAGAACGTTCCTTAATTTAAGAACCACCTTTCAATTTCCTTCCTTGGTTTAAGCACCAATTAGACTGAATCCAAGTCAGTCTCGATATACTGTAAAGTATATCCCCTGTATAAAGGACTTAATCCACTTATACAGTATGACTTAGACTGAATCTAAGTCAATCTCGATATACTGTAAAGTATATCCCCTGTATAAAGGACTTAATCCACTTATACAGTATTTGAAGTGAGGTACGCTTAGAGCGAATCTCCTTAAGACAATTACGTCCCCCGCACCGGTGCTAACGGGATAATGGACGCTGGTCTCCCAAGATACAACACTTCTTCACGATATTTGGATAGCACTACCAAATCACCGTACGGTCGAACCGTAGTCAACCAGTACCTACACAGGATTAGCAAAGCAGCGGTATAATGACAATTTCAAATGAATATTTGTCTTACTCTTTTGGAGGAACACCCACTGTTAAGGATGTAGGAAGGTTGAAGAACTTGGCAGAATCTCCTTTAGGAAGTCGCTTCGGATTCCCACTTTACGCTGGAAATCGCGGATTCCCACTTCAGGTTGGAAGTCACTTCAGAACTCCCTTTTGAAAGTCACTTCACTTCAGAACTCTACTTTGCAATTCAGAATGCAAAACTTAATTTGCAATTCAGAGAGAGAAGAGAAGATTGGTGTTGGTGTTTTTTCAATTGAGAATCTGGAGCCCTTTATATAGCCTTCCAGGAGTGCCCAACAGGTTCGAACCCAAACCAAAGGTCGCACCCTTTCGACCCAGCAGTCGTGTCTGTTGGCAGCCCAATCGCAACTGTTGGCAGTCCAACTGACGCGGAGCGGAGCGGGTCGGTTCGCGCGGACGCCCGTTGGCGGGCTGGAGCGGATTGGGTAGTGGAGTGGAGCGGATCTGTTCGGCCCATACCCTGAGACCCGATTCAAAAAGAACCAGTCCAAGTAGGGAACCCGAACCCGACCCAGACCCGAGCCCGAGCCCGAGCCCGAGCCCGAGCCCGGCACCGGCACCGGCACCGGCACCGGCGGCGGCGCACGCACGCAAGTGCGAGCATAACTCCCTCCATTTCGCGCGCGAAAACTCCAAGTACCCAAAGGGCACGCCCTTTATTCTCAATTTTCTCTATTTATACACCATAGGCTTCCATCCCATGGCCAATGTGGGACTAAATGCTGTATGCGCCGGAAAAAGAAAGAGGGAATTGCTGTAAAGATTTCTTTGAATCAGATGAAAAGATTACAACAAGACTTTTCCTTCCAGTTACAAGGGAGGGAGGATGTTGAAGCTTGAATCCCCCCTTTGTTTAATGCTGGATTCTTCGTGTGGCGGTGGAGAGTGAATCTTGTTCTCCGTTGACCAGATGACCGTCCTGGACCGTCGGGGCTCTTCTCTTCGGTCGGTAGAAAGAGTAACTCAGCTCCGTCTACCAAAACTCTCAAAGAGGAGGTAGGCGAAGAGCGGCTAGTACTCAGTAAGCTCGCTGAAGAGTCTCCTCCCTCTGTCTGTTGTTGAAGTCGTGCTTCCCTCTTGATGATCCTCTTGCCTGGATTCGATCGATCTTGATGATGCCTTGACCTTCTTAATTCTCGACCTTTCCAAAGCTCCGATCCCCTCTTCATAGCAAACAAGGCTATTTATAGGGGTCTCAGGGGGTGAAGGTGCCTCCTGAAAACGCTCCCGAATGAGGGGCCACTACCCGCTACATGCGCGGTGACTGGCCCGCAATCAGGGCAGTTGCAACTGAGACGCGGGCGTTGAGCCAAACGCGCCTTGAAGTTTGAGACGCGGGCGTCGAGCCAAACGCGCCCTGAAGTTGAGACGCGGGCGTCGGGCCGACGCGCCTTGATGCTGAGACGCGGGCTTCGGGCCGACGCATCTGGACGTTGAGACGCGGGTGTAGAGCCAACGCGTCTTAATGCTGAGACGCGGGCATCGATTCCTCGCGTCTAGAGCTTGAGACTCTGCTTCCTTAATGGCTTGTCTGTTTAGTCATTTTTTAGACAGCCTACAGAACCCCCTCCAAAGTTTCTGATATTCCGCAGTTGAATGGGACGGATTTCGGAATACTTTGGATCTTAGCCGTGTTCGCCTTTATGACTGGACTGTTGATGCTTCGGGCTTGATCTTATCTGGAATTGGTCTTCGTGAGTGTACTGTTGAACTCTTTGAAGCCGTCAGAGTCGATCGTGTTGAGTGTCTAGATACACAGTCTAGACCTCCCCGATTGCTTTTAGTCTGTCACGGGTGCGCTTTTGGCCGGGAGTGGTTGGTTGTCTGTTTGCGTCAGTGTACTGTTGAACTGACTTGCAGAAGCAGGAGACTGGACGCAGGTTCCTTTTTGAAAAAGCAGAGACTGCTTTAAAGACGCGACTTCCATGGGGTAGACGCGATGTTTGGCCCGTTTGAGGGGACGCGGACTTTGGAGAGACGCATCTCTTGAAATGCAGACGCGATTTTCTGGGTGCATTTATGATGATGCTGACGGGGCATGTCCACCGAAGAGCCGCGTACTTTGGGGCGCGCACCTGTGCCATGTCATGATTACGCCGCCAGCTGGCCTGGGGAAACGGCGAGATTTCGCCTTTTGGCGCGCGGATCTCCCGGTTCATTAAATGAACTGCTCCACGTGTCAACTTCTGACTTGTGGCGGGGTCGCGACGCATGATCTTCCCTGTTCAAACAATGATTTGGCTCCACGCGTCAGGCAGCGATTCGCTGCAGCGTTTATTGGGCCAAACGCTGCGTATCTTCGCGAATCTCTGTGCCTATAAAAGGCAACAGTTAGAGAGAGACACATCTTCTTCTCCGAACGCATTTGCTGAGAAAAGAGAGCTTCCCTCCTCTTGTTTGTTCATCTGTCCATCTTTGAACTCGGATTTCTGAACATCGATGGCTCCCAAGACGAAACCGACTGCATCATCCTCAAGGGCGACCGTCGCCGAGGCTGAGAGAGATGCTTCCTCTGCGCAGGAGGGTGTTTTCCGAGGTAAAAATGTACCTTCGGCGTGGGTTCCGCCATTAAAACATGTTCATAGAACCCTAAGAACCTTTAACACAAGATCGTGTTTGATTCTCGGACGCTGTCCTTGAGATGATAACCGGGGCGCGGGCCTGATGATCCGACGCTGGTGAACTCTGCACTCTGGATCCTTCACTTAGAATATTTCTAATTGTGAAGGTCTCTGGACGCGATTTGCAGAACGCGGATTTGATCCATGCGTTCTGTGCCGCGTTTTGTGCCATCAGGCGCCGATTTGATGAATCTGGCGTCTGAGTCCAAGCACTTTGAAATTTCACAAGTCTTGGTTTGCAGAACACGGATTTGATCCTTGCGTTCTGTGTCTTCAACCGTCGATTTTGTAGAATCTGACGTTTGAGTCCAAGTACTTAGAATTTTCATAAGTCTTGGTTTGCAGAACGCGGCTTTGCAGGTCTGGACGCGGGTTCGAGAAATTCCTGCGTCCAGTATCTCTTCTGCGTTTTGGTGCAAGTTCGCAGGTCTGGACGCGGATGATAACTCCTGCGTCCAGTGTCTCGGCTGCGTTTTGAATTATGAACACTTGGCGCCTTCCCTTATTTTTTGGCAAAGTATCTGACCAAGTGTCTTTTTCTTTTGCAGTGCCGC
Source organism: Agave tequilana (assembly GCA_038442645.1). NCBI lineage: Eukaryota > Viridiplantae > Streptophyta > Magnoliopsida > Asparagales > Asparagaceae > Agave > Agave tequilana. The sequence continues at coordinate 16,940 of JAVJIF010010883.1, read as the reverse complement.
ATGTTTCAGGTTCACTTGCCAAGATGCACCACTTTGGACGCGTGGGTGGTGCTGACCGGGGCTTGACCTTTGTGCAAAGAATGAGTGTCCCCGTGACTGCTGACCAGTTACTGGATCGCAAGCTCTCTAATGTTAACAGGAGAACCTTTCGGGCACTTATGACCGATGCCGCACTCAAAACGGATGACGGCGTCAGGTTGGAGAAGCCTGCCTTCTTCTTTGGGGATCATATCTATGATGATGGCCGTCGTGTGTCTGAGGGGACCTATAAATGGCTCCGTGAGATAAAGGGCGGATGATTCTTTCTTCCAGACATGGAGAGGATGTTCCCGATGTCCTACTTTCAACACATGTCTGTCCCCCGGAAGATGGAATGGGACATTTCCCAGTATATCCCTGAGATCGCCCTTGGTGACTTTGGCCTCCAAAAGGTAGACCGCCATGATAGTCATGACGGGTCAGTTGTCGGACTGTTCCCTGCGTCGTCCAAGCCTGAAATCCCAATTGGAGAGATCCCGGAGCTTGCTACCACCTTCCTCAATTCCTTCATAGAAGCAGGGGGTGACTATCCTGTCGACTTCCGTGCGTATGGGTGGGTCCATTCTCCAGGGAATTACTGGTGGGGCAGGATGGTGGGTTTTGTCCTTACCAATCTTGAGGGGCCGCTGAAGCGTGTGGGGCTGTACCCAGCAGTCAGGGCCGTGCAGTGGGGCGTCCCGATGAGTTCTCATAACTTCTTTGGGATTCTGGAGCGCTACAATCCTCGGACGGGGACATTCTTTACTCCGGTCGGAGAGATGGGCCTTGCCCTGCACGAGTTGTATGAGGTCTCCGGGTTGTCGTCAGGGGATATTCCTTACGAGGAATTTGTCCCAACCACCAGGGAACTGCGCCTTTTGGAAAAAGAATCTCCTCAAGTGTACGAGACCTACTGGGAGGTGATGTGCCATTTCTACATCTGCGGCCAGACAACTGCCTGGAGGTCAGGAGGCGTCAAGCAACTATCCTGGGCTGATTATCTGTTTAATAATGTCAGCAATAAAGATCTCCCAGTAATCCGACTAGCTCCTAGTTCTGGTGGGGAAGTTGAAGACAGGATCGACGCAGCTTCTGACAAGTTCTACACCACGGAGTCGAACGAGGACGGCTTCGACCCTGACCTGGTCTTTGAGAGCTTCCACCATCAAGCCCGGACCCCTATTTCTGATCAGGCGCTGTTGGCGGGCTTCCTGATGTTGTGGCTGAAGAGGTGTGTGGTGCCCACGCTACCACATGAAGTTATTGTGGCAGATGTGGTGTACCCGGCGGTACTCTTGGCTCATGGCCACCCCATAGCCCTTCTTCCAGCCGTGGTGGCTGGTATTCAAAGCGGGCTGCGAGTGCTGACCAAGAGCTTCTGCGAACCCCAAAGACTGCTAATTCCCGTGGGGAGCCGTATACCGACTCAGAGGGGAACCCGACGGTGAGGCACCCCAACCCGCGGATTGAGCTGCCTTACACGTACCTCATGGCTTGGTACGTGATGCATTGCCCATCGCTAATGACGGCGGCGCGTGGGAGCATGGATCATATCCCATTTGTGCAGCGGCTGGAACGTTCGGAGTGGCATGACACCTACCTGTATTACATTAGGAAGCGTCTTTCCTGTGCCACGAACTATCAGCTTAACCGTTGTTTTCCAGAGGTTCAAGGTGCAGCCCCCGGGGAGCTGTTCACGGATGTCGCTGGGCGGGATGACTTCTCGCAATTGCCTGCTGGAGCCTTCTGGTGGTTGATCAATATACGATCAGGATATGTGCTGTTTCGCCAAGGAACTTCCTGCACTATCGAACCGTATATGCCAAGTCGTTTTGCCCGACAATTTGGCTATGATCAGCTTTACGTCGGGAATCCCAATGCTCAACTTGCCTTTGACGGGAACCTGTTCGAAGGCGCTCGGGCTTGGTATTACAGTGTGGCTGGAGGGACGGGAGCAACGTTCCATCTACCCGACGAGGCGCCTAAGTGCCGTATGAGCTTCAGCTTCTGTACTTGGTACTCCCAAGCCGGCCAGACGCCAGATCTTATTCCGGAGTCTTCATGTCTTGAGAGTATCAAAGCCAGTCTCGAGGAAAGGTCCGAATCCGGTAAACATTCTAAACTCCTCGACCAGTACCTGAAAGCTCAGAGGGAGGTCGAGAAACGATCGAGGAGGGAGCCCCCAGTAGTGAGGGCGGAACCGCGACCGGCAAGGGCAAAGCCGCAAGCGACGAGGGCGGAGCCACCAGTAATGAGAGTGGAGCCGCGACCGGCAAGGAGGTCGAAGCAATTGGCGAGGAAGCGTCGCCGACGCTCTGCTTCTGTAGTTGAGCCTGCCCCAAAGAAGGCTCGGAGGGACTTAACGGCTGAAGTCTCTCAATCCAGAGCTATCTCTGCTGGAGTTGAGGCTCCTCCTGAAGGTGTCCCTGTTAGAGTTGAGGAACCGCTGGAAGATGAAGATTTTCCAAGCTTGGTCCGTGCTCCTAGGTCGCGCAGCAAGACCGTGGAGGAAGGGGAGCTCGTTGAGCGACCCCTTGTTGCTGGTGATGCTGAGTCACCGGAGGTTGACATAATGGGCGAAGAGGATGTCGAGATTCCAGGAATCTCAACTCAGCCCGAGTTTCCTTCTGCTCATGAAGGGAGAGACGAGGTACAGCAGCCGGGGTCTCCTAGTGTCTTTATTTCCAATCCTCGGGCAGTCGACCCTAGTCCTACCACTGGGGTGATTGGGGGTAAGGCTCCTGTTGCGGAGCTTCCTCGCGTGGCGCTATCGTCTTCTTCGTCATCGGGAGAAAGTGACTTTGAAGATGAAGTCGACTATGGCGATGAACCCGCTTTTCCTGACCCGAGTAAGTTCTCACACATCTCGGAGGAGAAAATATACGGGGGCGAATCATCGACTGCGTTACCGCTGGCGATAATCCCTGCTGAAGGTTCAACTTCCTCGCATGTCGAGGCGATGGAAACAGAGTTGACCCAGCCCAAGGGGATTGAGGCTTCGGCCGCTGAGATAACCTCGGAGGGGGTAGCTGTTGAAGTTGGGGAGCCTTCCATTCTACAGGACTCGACGCCTCTGGACCTCGAACCTAGTAAGGCAGCTCTGACTGAGGGGGCTCAGGTGGGGAGTCCGACGATCGGCACCCTTCCAGAAGGCCACACAGCTCAATTCTCGGTGGAAGTTTCTGAAGAGGTTGTGCTTACAACTCCTTCATTGGTCGTGGAAGCTCCTGCAGAGGCAGCGCTCCAGGAAGCGCCAGTGGGTAGTCTTGCTCTTGCCACATCGACGGCCGGCACGGCTCTTGTGCGAGAAGACCCGCCCTATATCCCTTATCCCGTGACAGAAAAAGGGTCGGGAAGCTCCTTAGGTGGTGAAGACATGGGGGAGCTGGCACGTCAGATGGTGCAACAATTCTTCACCTCGATGGGATCATGTATTGATCTCATCTTCCGTGGACACAGCACCTTCCAGTTCGCCCAGAGGCTTCTTGAAAATATGGCCGTGAGCGTCGAATTGGCGGGAGGCCCTTCACTTGCCAGGGCATGCCTGCGGGTGGTAGAGCAACTTGGAGATAACCTGCGGGAGCTGGAATCTTTGGAAGATGCTGGCTCTTTTGATGAAGCCCAGGCCACCTTGACTAGGCTCCTAGCTGATCAGGAACGGGAGCGACAGGAGGCGGAGGCACAAATCGCTGCCGAGATCCGCGACCTTGAATATTCCAAGGCTGAATTTCAGAAATTAGCCGGAGATTCGAGGGAATCTGAGCTTAGTGTGCAGAGCACGGAGCAAGTCATCCTCAGAACTCGGGATATTATCGCCAAGGCGGAAGCTGTTTTTGCGCTAAATGAGGAGAAACTTGTTTCCCTCAAAAAGGAGCTTGAGGAGCAACGGGCTGCTACGGCGCGTGCTGAAGAGAGTCTATCTCTACAATCTTCCAGGGTGGAATCTCTGCGGATGCAGCTGGCTGCCAGAAGTTTCTTATCTGAGGCGGAGCTGCGAGACCGGGCTATCATGGAGGCTGAGAGGACGCGCCAGCATGAGATTCACCGCCTTAGGGAACAAATCCGTTCCTTGGCGAACCAGGACATTTAGCCTTCTTTTCTTTTTTCTTTTTGTAAAGAAAAGGGACACTCTATTTATTAAGAGTGTTTGTATCCACTTCTATCATTTTTTGATATAATAGAAGTTTTCTTTAAAGCTTTTGTCCCAATTTCTTTGTCCTGTTGTGGATGAGTCCAACTCTTGATCACTAGTCGTGATTACTGAACTTAGGTAGGACTAAGTTCTTTTAATGAGACGCGGTCTTGGCGAGACGCGGCATTAATCCCATAGAATGAGACGTGGCATCAATCTATGGGGACTTAGATTTCACCAAGTCTTTTTGACGAGACGCAGCGTCGATCACAGGGTGAGACGCGGTCGTCAGTCCACCGGAACTTAGATTTCACTAAGTCCTTTTACTGAGACGCAGCGTCAATCATAAAGTGAGACGCGGTCATCATTTCATAAGAACTTAGATTCTACTAAGTCCTTTTGATGAGACGCGGCGTCAATCACAAATCGGAACGCAGCTCTGAATAACGCAAATCTGTCTTGCGCGGATCGGGCAGACGCAAGAGATGCAGCCTTGTCTGCTGAAGGGACGCGGCTTTCCCATCTGCGTTTAATGTGATCTGACTCAAGATTTTAGGAGATCTTTGCTCGTCAGGTCTTCACTGTCGATTGGGATTCCGAGTCATCCGTTGATTCCCAAGGCAGTTATCCACGCGTCAACTCCTCATTGGACTCAGGAGTTACTGCCCTTAAATGCAAAACCGACGCGGGCGGTTGAAAACCGGCGCTTGCGACGGTTTCCAAAGTGGCGTTCCACGCGTCAATCCTTCACTGGGCTTTGACAATCGTGCGTGACGGTTCCAATTAACGCCCCATTAATGGCAGTTATTAGGGCCTGCCTATAAATAGGGTGCGCTCCCCTTCTATAATCCAAGCTTGGATTATTTCTCTTTGGATTGCTCTGAGAAGTCCCACCTTCTTCAGAAAAGAGTTTCTTGATAGGGATTCCGTCTCCATGGATGAAGGTAATTCCGAGGATGAAGATGACCCAGAGCTCTCACGCTTCGGTTTGGTCTCTTCAAGAAGAACCCCCTCTCGGATCATCTTGGACGCCTGCGTTTGGGTGCAGAGAGGCCAACTCTGGCCAGAGGTCTCTGCTGGTATGTCCCCCGATGATGTGTATAGCCTGAACTTTGGCATAACCATCTGAATGAAGTCCCAGTGCATTCCTTCTCTGGAATTTGTGCCAGTGACTTGACTTCTCTGAACGCGGGCGCTTGACGCTGGCTTTGCCCATCGCGTTTATTGCCTTGGCGTGTTTCAGACCTGGAATCTTGCAACTCTTGTTCACTCAACAGAGAGATGGCAATTTTCGGCGTCCTGAAATTCTTTGCGTCTGGTGCATTAGGCGCGGGTACAAACTGAGGCCGCGTTTGAATCCTATGCGTGGCGCAGTTTGACTCGCGTCTGTTTGACTGTGCGGGTCATTCTCGCGTCTGAAGTCTTGAATGGCTGCCGCGTTCTGTTACTCAGTTTCCTTTATAAAAATGTACTGAGTTCCAGATTTTCTGACTCTTGCTTATTCTTTGCAGGTAGGCTTGCTCGTCCTTTTTCAGGTTTGCTGGGCCCCAGAAAGAATATACCGGCTGGCGAACTTGCTCCACGTTCGTTTGTGAGAGATTAAATTATGGTCCTCGTCGTTTGTGAGAGATTAAATTATATCTCTGACGAGGACCCATATCTCGCCAAGGTCTCTTCAGATCTCCTGCACCACTCTTGCCTGATGGCAAGAGATGGTCAGGTCAAGTATGACGGCGAGGAGGTTCCGGCGGTTACAGTGGCGGAAAGATCCTCTTCCTCTCCCTACTCCAGAAGTGACATCAAGGACATTCCGTTGGATGGCCTGCTGGGGAAAGGGATGGTGATGAATGCAGGACTTTCTGCTGCCGCTGGACCTAGTGGAGGGTAGCATCCTTTGTGATGACTCCTAAACTTCCTCTCTCACCCCAGGAGTGACTCCATGTTTGTTGGATGGTCTGCTAGGGAAAGAGACGCGCCTGAACGAAGGGTTGCAGGACCTTCTGTTGCCACCGGACCTCAAGAACACCATTGCTCTTAGCTTAATCAGCTAGGGCGCTTTCGACTTTTGCGTCATCGCCATGGCGCAATCGGTTCCAATTATGCACCTGGGATCAGATGCGGTTTCAAGGAGTGAGTACGGCCTCTGAGAGAGAGGGACTTCTTTGTACTCCTTAATTGTAACACTCATCTTATTGTATAAGAGAGCGTTTTGTATCACTTTCATATGCTTGAATATCAATAAAAGTGACACTTTTCTTTTTGCCTCTTTCTGTTGTCTTGAATGTTTTGTTTTAGAAGCAAAAGAATGATTTTGGTGGACCCGCCACTTTATAAAAGAAAGTGACAAGTGGAGTGTGTACCCCCAGAGAAGGTGAACTTTTATCAAGGATTTGGGATTAACTTGATTTAAGATCAGCTGGGGATTTTGATGGAAGCATTATTTATCGGTGTAATGTTAACCAACAATGCCTCCAAAATGAATTTGATACTCGGTTGGGGAGAATATCAAATGAAACTAGACTCGTGGGGAATCTAGTAAGATTTTTACCGTTAGAGGTGTGATATTAACTTAACGGTTTAGAAGTAGTCTTGTCAGAAGTGTAATGTTAACTTGACAAGGACGTGAGTTAGAGGTGTGATATTAACCTAACTCACCAGCATCTCAGTTTTATTTGGGAAAACTGAGGGTGTCACTGTCATAGGTGTGATGTTTAACTTAACAGTGATAGTAATGCTAGAGGTGTAATGTTGAACTTGGCATTAGTCGTCTCGGCTTAAAGAAGTCGAGGAAAGGTCATAGCCATAGGTGTATTGTTGAACTTAGCAATGACTCGGATGCTAGAAGTGTAGTGTTAACTTGGCATCGTCCGTCTCGGCTTGGACAAGGAAGTCGAGGAAAGGTCATAGCCATAGGTGTATTGTTGAACTTAGCAATGACTCGGATGTTAGAAGTGTAGTGTTAACTTGGCATCGTCCATTTCAGCTTGATATGGAAGTCTGAAGAAAGGTAACTGTCAGAGGTGTGATATTAACTTGACAGACACTCGATGTACCGCTTAGAGGTGTAATGTTAACTTAAACAGTAGTTTGTCAGAGGTGTGATATTAACTTGACAAGAATTTGCTTGCGATAGGAGCAATTTGAGGACCTGTCATTCTATTGATGAGAATTGACAAGTAGAATTTGAAATGCCAGAGGTATAGTGTTAACTTGGCAAATTTGAGAGTTTGTTACTCTATGCAGAGTTAACAAGCAAGGTTTGTACTCGACGAGGAGTATTCATTACCAGAGGTATAATGTTAACATAGTAATGATTGCATTTTGTGGTCCTACCATTCTATGGATGAGAATTGGTAAGGGATTTTTGGAGGGAAGAGTGGAATCAAGTCCACTTAGGATTTTTAGCAACCCTCAGCTATCAACGGATTTGAGGTGCCTTTACCAACTACCGTTTGAGTTGGGCTAGCCATGCTATTCCCCTCAGCATGATAAGTTGTCGAGGACTTATGTTGGGCTTAAAAGCCAACATTTTCCTCTATCCTTAGCCGTCGGAGGCGTTGGATGTTTTGATCAGAGGTGTATTTTTTAACTTGATCGGCAGGATTTTTAGCAAACCCTCAGCTATCAACGGATTTGAGGTGCCTTTACCAACTACCGTTTGAGTTGGGCTAGCCATGCTATTCCCCTCAGCATGATAAGTTGTCGAGGACTTATGTTGGGCTTAAAAGCCAACATTTTCCTCTATCCTTAGCCGTTGGAGGCGTTGGATGTTTTTGATCAGAGGTGTATTTTTAACTTGATCGGTGGAAGAATGCCATCTAGGGATAGTATTTCTTCAGGAATTTGCCATTGATTGGCATCATGAGTGTATCGCCATTTGAGGTTATGAGGCGATACGATCCATTCGAGTAGACTGACTCTACTACAAACGGTCCTTCCCATTTGGGTTGGAATTTTCCTTTCGTCTTGTGCGTCATGACCATGGGTCTTCGGACGGCTAAGACGAGGTCGCCCTTCTTGAAAGTTCGCAATTTGACTTTCTTGTTGAAGGCTCTGGTGATACGAGCTTGATAAAGCTCGATTTGTTGTTGAGCCTGCAGACGCTTGTCGTCCAAGGCTTCCAATTCTTGGAGTCGCTGTCGATGCTTCTCCTCTGTTGTCATCTCCGCTGTCAAGGCGACGCGAAGAGATGGAATTTGGATTTCCAGTGGAAGGACGGCTTCGCATCCGTACACCAAGGAAAATGGCGTGGCTTTAGTTGGGGTTCGCACAGTCGTGCGTAGGCCCATAAGCATTCGCCCAACTTATCGTCCCAGTCTCGTTGACTTTTCGAGACGAATTTCTTGAGAAGCTTGCCAATAGTCTTATTGAAAGCTTCTGCGAGGCCGTTAGCGGGAGGATAGTATGCCGTTGATGACACACTCTGGATTCTGAACTTGGCGCAGAATCTCTGAAAAGCCTGGCTGATGAACTGGGGTCCATTGTCATGGACAATCCGCCGAGGCACACCGAACCGGTAAATAACGTGATGTTTCATGAACTTGATCACGTTAGATGATTTTACCTCCTTCAAAGGGATAGCTTCGGCCCACTTTGAGAAGTAATCGGTTATCGCTAGGATGAACCGATGTCCCTTTGATGATGGTGGGCTGATAGGACCAACCACGTCCATCCCCCACATTTCGAACGGCCAGGTAGAGGTCGTAGAGTGGAGGTATCCTGGTGCTTGATGGATGAAATCGCCATGTATTTGACAGGCGTGACATCTTTTGGCATAGGCAACAGCATCGGCAACCATCTTGGGCCAGTAGTAACCCAATCTTTGGAGTCGGTTTGCCAGCTTCGGGCCAGGTTGATGAGCTCCACACGTACCATCGTGGGCCTCTTTCAACACTTCGTGGGCTTCTTTTGATGAGAGGCACCGGAGCAGGATCCCGTCATGCGATCTACGATACAATGTTCGCGAAATCGCATTGTAGTAGAATTTGGAGGCTTTCCTTCGGATGGCAGCCGCCTCCCTGGTGTCTTCGGGCAAGATGCCGTATAAGACAAAATCAATGTAGGGGAATCGCCAGTCTTTAAGCTCTGGATCGGTCGACACTTCAAGTGTTTCCTTACCGCGACGATCTCCGTTGACCTCTGGTAGTCTCCGAGGGGACTTTTTGGGCAGTATAGGTCGTGGCTGTAGACGAATACCTCTCCATTGCTCCAGCTGGAAGAGCTAAGGAGGCAGCAAGGGATGCAAGTGCATCTGCATGCGCATTTTGCTTGCGCGGTACATGGTCGATGTAGAAGTTTGAAAACCTCTCGGCCATGTGGATTGTCGCGTTGTAGTAGGGTACTAGATCTTCATGCCTGACCTCATACTCTCCGCGAACTTGGCTGACGATGAGTTTGGAGTCACCATACGCCTCGAGATTTTTAACGCCAATCTCATCGGCGAATTGCATCCCAATCAAAAGAGCGTTGTATTCCGCCACATTGTTGGAGCAAGGCTCGGTTAACGAGACAGCTCGGGGAATCACATAATCTTGTGGGGAGACGAGTACTACTCCTACCCCCGCAACTGTGTGTCCCTTAGGGCTTGTTCTTGATGCACCATCGAAGAAAAGTTGCCATACTTGTCCTTCGAACAATGTCTGGGTTAGGCAGGCTTCGGCGACCTCGTCTGGGAGATCCTCGTAGAGTTTAGCTGCCCTCGGATCTGGGTGTTCGGCTAAGAAGTCCGCCACCGCTTGTCCTTTAATGGCTTTTTGGGGTAGGAAGTGCATCTCATATTGAGAGAGCAATATAGCCCATTTCGCCAGTCGGCCGTTCAATGATGAAGGCTTTGTCATGAGTAACCTCAGGGGGTTGACTTTGGATATGACATTTATGGTTTGGCCCACCAGATAGTGTCGCATTTTCTGAATAGCGAACACCAGTGCCAAACATTCCTTCTCGATCGGGTTGTACCGATGTTCGGCTCCGATCATCGTTCTACTTAGGTAGTAGATTGCTTGTTCTCGCCCTTGGTCATCATTCTGAGCTAGTAGAGCTCCCAAAGAATGATCCATTGATCGGACGTACACCAGGAAAGGCTTTCCGGATACCGGAGCTGCAAGGACTGGTGGTAGGGTGAGGTATCGTTTGATCTCCTCAAATGCTTGCTGGCAAGCGTCGTCCCAAATGAACGAAACGCCCTTCTTCATCAGCTTAGCGAAGGGTTGGCATCTCCCGGAGAGATTTGAGATGAATCTGCGGATGTATGCCAATCGTCCTTGCAATCCTCTGAGCTCCTTGAGGCTTCTGGGGGGTTGCATCTCTTGGATAGCACGGACTTTCTCCGGATCCAAATGGATTCCTGTGGAAGTCACAACAAACCCTAGGAATTTGCCACTGGCTACCCCCAGGAAGGACTTGGTGGGGTTCATCTTCAATTGATGAGCCCGCATGATGTCGAAGACCACCTTCAGATCAGCTATGTGATCTCCTTTAATGCGACTTTTCACCGCGATGTCGTCGACATAACATTCCACCGTTTTGCGTATCTGCTGATGGAAAATGGCATTCATGGCCCTTTGGTAGGTTGCCCCCGCATTCTTTAGACCGAAGGGCATGACGGTGTAGCAATATACCCCTAGAGGTGTCCTGAAGGAGGTGTGCTTTTCGTCATCGGGATACATCTTGATTTGATTGTATCCTGAGAACCCGTCCATAAAGGACATTCGCTCGAATCCACAAGTATTGTCAATCATGACATCCGTGATTGGCAATGGGAATTCGTCTTTGGGGCAGGCCTCGTTTAGATCGCGGAAGTCGATGCAGATCCGGATCTTCCCGTTCTTCTTGGCAACGGGTACGATGTTGGCTACCCAATCGGGATGCTGTTCCTCCCTGATAAAGCCAGAGTCAATAAGCTTCCTGACTTCTGATTGGATTGCCTCCATTATTTCGGGACGGAACCGTCGCTGCTGTTGTTTGACAGGTTTTACATCCGGATTGATGTTGAGGCGGTGCATAGCCACTTGAGGATCAAGTCCAGGCATGTCCTCGTAATTCCAGGCGAAGACGTCTATATACTCTTGTACAAGAGATATAAGATCCTTCTTCTCCGAAGGTGACAGGCCGTCACTTATGAAGATGGGTTTAGGATTGGCTTCATCTCCTAGGTTGACTTGAACAACCTTGTCTTCTGTGGGTGGTTCACGCTGTTCAAAGCGGATATCCCAAAGAGCATTCAAATGTTTGATCCAAGGATCTGTATCAGATTGGATCATTTCTTCATCTTCATCCTCCAGATGGCTTGTCGAAACCATGTTTACTGAAAGCCCTTTGAAGATGTTGCCGACACTGACATCTGATTCCCACGACGACGTGTCTGATGAGCAGTCATGACTTGACAGTCTCTCCGAATCAGAGGCTGATGGCACTGGAGTTGATATATAGCCCAACCCCCGGCGCGTCTGATGATAGTAATCAGGGGTTTTCCCTTTCGGTACAAAGGATCGAAGCAGTGTTCTTCTTCCTTTTCCGAAGTTCAACCCAGGCCTGTTGGTTAGATCATACCCCATGCGCTTCATCATCTTGAGCGTTTTCGGTTCATAATGATCGAACTGAGGGGATTCATCCTCACCTTCCGATTCTTCGTGGGGCATTGGTTCAGACGCGATTCGCCCAAAAAGTATTGGTCTTTGGCCTTTTCGTCTGGCTGGAACCATGAATACAGACTCTTGCGCGTCTCCATTATCCTGGTACGTCCCGAAGGATGATTTTATTGGTACATGCAATGATGTCAAAGCATCCATTGCCGACCAGACATCCTCATCTACGTCGGTACTAGTATCCGACGGTATTGAATCAGACTCACACGCAGGGAGATACGCGAAATCTAAATCTTCATTAATATACCAACCGCCTGCATCGTCGGTGGTATCAACATCGAGCTTATTAGTGCTCTTTACAAGTGGTTCCAACTCCCACAGGCACTCTTCTTTCTCCGGCTCAATGTCAGCTTCATTACCAGAGTCTGGCTCCTCTGGTTGTGGGGTTTCATTAGTCTCCTCCGGATCCTGATATAAGAGGGAGTCCGTGAAATAATTTTCAACCCCTTTAAACGGATGCCTTTCGGCAATCAACGTTCGGACCTGTCCACTCTCGTCAATGTATTTCATGACTTGGTGGAGAGTAGAGGGAACGATGGAATTGCGGTGAATCCATGGTCGTCCCAGCAACAGGTTGTAGGAAGTGTCCGCGTCAATGACGTAACACGTCACTTCCGACTTGAGGCTCCCGATCTGGCATTTGAGCTTGATCTTCCCCATCGGGCGGGAGCTGTTGGCATTGAACCCGTAAATAGTCGTCTGGGTAGGGCTCAGACGATGGGTAGGAATGCCTAGAAACTGCATAACCCGGCGAGGTATGATGCTTAGCGCAGACCCTGGGTCTACCTGGATGCGGTTCACCTCGGATGACCCAATATACCCTGTGAAGTATAGGGGTCGGTCATGCTTCCCTTTAACCTGCATGTCATCTGTTGTGAAGGTGATGCAGGGAGCATTTGGGGAGGTGTGGAGGCAATCCTCTACATCTTCCTCCCTTGGCACGCGGGTCATAAAGACCTCAGCATTTGCCAAAGCTTCTTGTAGAGCCTCTCTGGTTGACTTTGATAGCCTCAGGAGCTCATACAAGGTAATGCGTGCCGGGATGTTGGCTAATTGAGCCAAGACATCAAAACTGTAAGGTGTCGAGGATCCTTCCGTTACACCTTTCGCAAGAACTCGAGAAAACCGAGTTTCTTTCTGTTTCTCCCCAGGCTGTTTAGAGGAGGGCTTTGCTGGCTCTGCAGCTGGTTGTGGAGGAGCTACTGCTGTCTCGCCATACTGTTTCAGGTATGCCTGCCCCGAACGGGTTCCTGCCGTTGGTGGGTTGGGTTCCGCGGCCAGGACTATTGTCTCCTCTTCCGAGTCAGTCAGCGAGGGAACATCAGTATCCGCTTCTCGGGAGGAAGCGCATATCACATGGCAAGATGAAGCCTTCCCTTTGCCTTTGGACTTCCTGTTGGTCACAGTCGTCCATTGTTGCTCGTCGACGAGGTCAGGGTGGACCCACATGATTTCCCCTCGAGGTGTAGGGACGGGTACCAAGCCTTTCTCCCGCTGCTGATGAGGGTCTGTGTTGACCACCCTCAGTTCTCCTTTCGGGACAGAGATCACCCCCACGGGTGTCGGGGGTCGTGTCCCAAACTGGAGAATCGACGTCATGTTGGCCGTCATCTTCTTCTGCTCCGGTCGGAGTTTTAATACCTCCGCGTCAATCAGAGCTTGAAGGATGTCCTTAAAGACGTAGCAGCTTTTGGTAGGATGTCCGAGCATCCTGTGGTATAAGCAGTAGGTGGGATTGTCGGTCTTGCCGACTTCCTCCGGGCGCCTAATTTCAGGGAGTTTCAGTCGATTGCTCTTGTTGAGTAACTTGAAGAGCGAATCGACGTGTTCCTCCTTGAAGGAATACTGCTTGTTGGCGCGAGGTTGGCTAGAAGAGCCACTTGCTCTGCCTGTTGAGGCTTGGAGAGATTTGGTCTCTGTCGCCAAGTTATCCTTCCGTTTGGTTTGGAGGGATGTGTCTGGTGCACGCCTTGTCGACCTCTCTGGCCTGGGCTTGCCTTCTTCCGCTCTGACGCGGGCGACAATCTCCTCAGCCTGTTCACCTTGCTGGACTAATTGTTTCCAGGTGCGGCTTTCAGCAACTCCTATTTGAGCAAGGAGTGAGGTTTGGAGATTATGGCGACATGTTTCCACCAGGGTGGCCTGGGTCATGCCGCTTGGACATCGGAGTGCCATGTTCCGAAATCTTTCTACGAAAGACTTGACGGACTCTCCCTTTCGCTGTTTTGTAGCTAAAAGGGTAGGCATTGTGACCTCCGAATCATCTTCGAAGAAGCGTGTTAGAAACAGCTTCTCCAAGTCCCCCCAGTTCTTGATGGAACCTTCCGGGAGCTTCATAAACCACTCAAAAGCCAACCCTTTCAGGGTGCCGATGAACAGTCGCGCCAGGATGGCGTCATTATCTACCACATTCCCGGTCTGGGATTTGAAGTAGTAGATGTGCTGGTTGGGTGACCCCTTCCCGTCGAATGCTTGGAGGGTTGGAGCCTTGAACTTAGGAGGGTATGGAACTAAGTCCCACTCAGCCGGATAGGGCCGGACCACTCCCGCTTCTTGGAGGTCCTTGCGATTGGCAAGGGCCTCGAGGCGTCGTTCCAATTGACTCATCCTCTTAGCATGAGTCTTCTCCTGGTCTTGGTCGCTTCTTGCCTGCGACGAGGGCTTGGACACATCCGAGGTAGATCGTCGTGTCTCGTCAGAAGATTCGGAGGGTGGGCTTCCTCCCTTTCTCCCTTTCCCCTTCGGTCGTCTAGGAGGAGATCTCGCTCTTTCTTCAAGCAATTTCTCAAGCATATGCTTAAGGGAGTCAATGGATCTCTGTTGAGAGGCGATTATATCCATCTGGTGCTTCTGCGTCTGTTCTAAACGCCTGGCCGTCTCCTCAGGAGTGTCTGCCATGTAGGCGGAAGCCTCCTTCTCGACGGAAGAGTTTGAAGCCTGCGACTCCACTATAGCGGAGTGAGAACCACCCATTCTAATGCCGCGGGCTAAGGCATTATAGTCAATTGGGGGAATGGCCCCTGTCCGGGTGCGAGTGTGTTGATACACCCCCTCCGGCTCAGAGTCAGATTCCTCTGAGTTGACCATTAGTTGTTTTCCCTTACTTCTGCTAGTCATGTTTGCAGTAAGCTCCGGGTATTCAACATCTGAGAAGGTTCTCCTCCTGTGGGAGCGTCTTCTTTTGGCTGACGGGGGAATCAGGGTCAGCTGTCTAATTAAAGACGCTGGTGCACGCCTGACTCGCAATGGCATCCAGAGAGCATCTGGATGAGCTGTTGACAGCAGCATGGAGAAGTGGCCTGATTGGCACTCCTTTTCCTTGTCAAATAATCCCTCAAATCCGTGGGAGAGGGATTAAATAGACTAGCCTCGCGACGTGGAAGACGGGAGGAAGTCATGCGCTGTGCTGTCTGGACACAGGTTTCAGAAACGCGGCTGTCGCGTCGCGGCTGCGTCACGCGCGTCTGGCGTCTCTGTTGATATGAGACGCGACTTTCGCGTTGCTGTCTGCTGCGTTGGAGCAGAGAGACTTGGGAGAGAGTGGGCTGCTGGGCCCCACGCCTATGGGCGCGTGCTTCCTGCGTTTGACGAGACGCAGAAGCTTCGCTTTGGCGTTTGGCAAGTTGGTCTTCAGAAGGCTCAACTTGGGGAGTCTCGCGTTTGGGTCGCCAAACGCGGATCTCTCGCACTGGACGAGGTGCGGGCAAGGCATCGGATCGTACGCTGCGTCCAACCCCAGTCAGAAAACCAACGGTTCCGACTGAGTGTTGACGCGCGCGTCTTCTCTGTCGACGCTCGGCATTCCGATTGCGCCGTGGAGGAAGAGAGAAGCCAACAACTTCCTGGTTTGTAGAACCAGGGGTGTTTGCCACGCGGGTCTCCTGAGAGACGCTGACGCGGGCGTTCTGTGCGACACGGTCGATCGCACCAGTAGATGTGCCGGGGACCACGCGGGCCTTCAGAGAGGCGTTGGCGCGTGTGTTCTGCGCGACGCGGTTGATCGCAGCAGAGGTGTCTGAGGTTACGCGGGCCTTCTGGGAGGCGTCGGCGCGTGAACCAAACTTGGCACAGTGGGCAGCAGGAGCACCCGACAGAGCCTCAGATTGGGCTTCAGGGGGCTGTCCACTTGAGACCCTGCGGCAGACGCGGGTCTTTGGGCTCTTGGAGCCAGAAGAGAGGAACTCTTCATACTTCGCCTGGTCGAACTCGACGACGAGTGATTCGACCATTTTCCCCTTACCGAGAACGTCATCTTGCACCACGGTGCGCTCGTCAGTAACGAAGGTATTCCCCAGCGGAGTCGCCATCTCTTGTATGCGCCGGAAAAAGAAAGAGGGAATTGCTGTAAAGATTTCTTTGAATCAGATGAAAAGATTACAACAAGACTTTTCCTTCCAGTTACAAGGGAGGGAGGATGTTGAAGCTTGAATCCCCCCTTTGTTTAATGCTGGGTTCTTCGTGTGGCGGTGGAGAGTGAATCTTGTTCTCCGTTGACCAGATGACCGTCCTGGACCGTCGGGGGTCTTCTCTTCGGTCGGTAGAAAGAGTAACTCAGCTCCGTCTACCAAAACTCTCAAAGAGGAGGTAGGCGAAGAGCGGCTAGTACTCAGTAAGCTCGCTGAAGAGTCTCCTCCCTCTGTCTGTTGTTGAAGTCGTGCTTCCCTCTTGATGATCCTCTTGCCTGGATTCGATCGATCTTGATGATGCCTTGACCTTCTTAATTCTCGACCTTTCCAAAGCTCCGATCCCTCTTCATAGCAAACAAGGCTATTTATAGGGGTCTCAGGGGGTGAAGGTGCCTCCTGAAAACGCTCCCGAATGAGGGGCCACTACCCGCTACATGCGCGGTGACTGGCCCCGCAATCAGGGCAGTTGCAACTGAGACGCGGGCGTTGAGCCAAACGCGCCTTGAAGTTTGAGACGCGGGCGTCGAGCCAAACGCGCCCTGAAGTTGAGACGCGGGCGTCGGGCCGACGCGCCTTGATGCTGAGACGCGGGCTTCGGGCCGACGCGTCTGGACGTTGAGACGCGGGTGTAGAGCCAACGCGTCTTAATGCTGAGACGCGGGCATCGATTCCTCGCGTCTAGAGCTTGAGACTCTGCTTCCTTAATGGCTTGTCTGTTTAGTCATTTTTTAGACAGCCTAC